>PVJD01011799.1:0-43803 GCA_004026545.1 Mormoops blainvillei | reverse complement strand
CCTCCATGTGTTCTCCATTTCTGTGATTCTGTTCCTGTTCTAGTTGTTTGCTTAGTTTGTTTCTGTTTTTATTTTTGTTATTAGGTTCAGCTGTTGATAGCTGTGAATTTGTTGTCATTTTACTCTTCATATTTTTGGTCATCTTATTTTTCTTAGATAAGTCCCTTTAACATGTCATGTAATAAGGGCTTGGTGATGATGAACTCCTTTAACTTTACCTTATCTGGGAAGCACTTTATCTGCCCTTCCATTCTAAATGATAGCTTTGCTGGATAGAGTATTCTTGGATGTAGGCCCTTACCTATCATGACTTTGAATACCTCTTTCCAGCCCCTTCTTGCCTGTAAGGTTTCTTTGGAGGAATCAGCTTATAGCCTTATGGGTACTTCTTTGTAGGTAACTGTCTCCTTTTCTCTTGCTGCTTTTAAGAGTCTCTCCTTATCTTTAATCTTGGGTAATGTAATTATGATGTGCCTTGGGGTGTGCTTGCTTGGGTCCAACTTCTTTGGGACTCTCTGAGCTTCCTGGACTTCCTGGAAGTCTATTTCCTTTGCCAGATTGGGGAAGTTCTCCATTATTTTTTCAAATTCCTTTCCAATTTCTTGCTCTTACTCTTTTCCTTCTGGTTGCCCTATGATTTGGATGTTGGAATGTTTAAAGTTGTCCCAGAGGTTCCTCAGCCTCTCCTCATTTTTTTGAATTCTTGTTTCTTTATTCTGTCCTGATAGGATGTTTATTTCTTCCTTCTGCTCCAAATCATTGATTTGAGTCCTGGTTTCCTCCCCTTCATTGTTGGTTCCCTGTGTATTTTTCTTTATTTGACCTTGCGCAGCCTTCACTTTTTCCTCTATTTTGTGACCATACTCAACCATTTCTTGATTCCCAGTGTTTTGAACTCTGCATCTGATAGGTTGGTTATGTCTTCATTGCTTAGTTGTATTTTTTCTAGAGTTTTGATCTTTTCTTTCACATGGGCCACATTTCTTTGTCTCAGTGCTCCTGTTATATTGTAAGGGGTGGAGCCTTAGGTATTCACCAGGGCAAGGCAACCCACATTGCTGTGCTGTGGCGCTATATGTCAGGGACGGGTCAGAGAGGGAACAATGCTGCTTGTTCGGCTCTTAGCTGGCTTTCAGTCACTTCCCCTGCTACCGACAAGCAAATTGTGCCCTTCTGGTGCTGATTCCTGGGTGGGTGGGTTTGTGCATGTTTTAGGATCCTGTGGGTCTCTCCAAAAAGGCTGGAAGTTTCTCCTGCTGTCACAGCCCCTGCAGATTTTTACAGCCAGAGGTTTTGAGGCTTTCTTTTCCTGCACTGGAACCCTTGGTTGCATGCTCTGTCCGACCCCAGTTGTTCCTCCCAGTTTATCTGCACACAAATGTGGCACCACCCAATCCACCAGCCACCACCTTGCCTGGTCCTCTAACCACACCACCTTGCCGCACGTCCTCTCTGCCTTGGCTGCCCATTTCTGCCTCTCCTACTAGTCTGGATGAATGTTTCTTCTTTAATTCCTTGGTTGTCAGACTTCCATTCAGTTTGATTTTCTGGCAGTTCTGGTGGTTTTTTTATTCTTAAATTTGTTTTTATTCCTCTTTTGGTTGTACGAGGTGGCAAAGTGTATCTACCTATGCCTCCATCTTGGTTGTAAGAGGGAACAGATCAGTTCTGTGTGGCATATCATTTAATCATATCTGTGTAGTGCATTCCTGAAATCTCATGTGATTATTGAGGGCCTAGGAGGGGGGAATAATGGCAAAGTGAATCCAGTTAGAGCCTCCCATTAATGTTGGTCATTCCGTTCTTTGTTTATCCTCTTCTATTTTCATCCTTATTCTTAAGTTCCCCAACCTCAGACACTACCACATATACCACAAAACCCCCAAACATCTCCTAGTGACCTCAGCCCCATCCATCCATTCACTCCCAGGTGGGAATTCAGGCAAATATCCATAGAAGTCACAGATAACACACATACAGTTCTGTTATATCTCATATGTTATCCCTTCATGTCCTAAAGAAGATATTTTCTCTTAGAGATTTTCATTTTAGTATATATTTTTAAAAATCTTGTGTTAAATTGCCTGCATTTTTTTCTTGGGTAAAGACAACCCAGGAATGGTCCTTTTATGTTTGATGTTGCTGTTCACAGCTTTTCTTGATAGGCCTACAATCTTGGGAACAAGATTGTTGTATGCTGAAGGTCAGACAGTAGTCTTAAGCCTTGATTATCTTACACAGTTATGCTATACATTTCTTTACTGGTATACCATGTTTGATTTGTTCCTGATACCTTCGGAATTTTTCTGAGAAATGGAGCAGTAATAGAGCATAAACTTATTAAAATACATTTTAAACCTTTAAAAAAGGAACTAGTTGTGAGAAAAGAAACTAAAGAGATGAAGAGAGGTGAAAGGGCTCTAAAAAACTTCATAAGTTTCCCTGATGACCAGCCCTGATTTTTCCCTGGTTTTCTAAACCAGGAAACTGGTTTAGAAGAAAAGGCTCCCATAGTTCTCCTCTCTGTAAATTTGTCCAGATCGAATCATTTCCTCTCTTGCTCTCTCCAACAGCACAGCACACCAGAACATCTGTTAAACCTGCTGTTTTCACCAACACAGACATTTTCTATTAGTTTGACTCAGAGAAATCGGAGATGAGATTTGGGGGCAATAGCAAGTCCAAGAATTTTGTCAGTCATGGTTAAGGGGGTATAGCCGTTCATATACTGAGCAAATATGTAACAGACAACACAACATATATTGCCAATCTTCCCATTCTCTCTTTGTCAAGTGAGGTGGAGTTACATGATACCCTGATATGAATCATTCAGGCAGCTGCCGTACTGCATTAATTGCAGAGGAGCTGGATTATATACAAGGTGTTCCCAAAGGTTCATTACTAAATAGTCATCCAGCAGTTCTTTGAAAGGTTGCTTTGGGCGACAAGGACACTAAATCCTTCTATGTGTTAGTGCTCCAAGAAAGGACAACTGGAAATTACACCATGTTTTTTTTCTCTCTTTTCTTTCCAGAAGAGAGAATTTGTAATTACTCACTTGGGCCATTCCTACCCTATCCTTGATATTTTTGGGCTTTGAAGGCACTTACTCCCATGCATTCAAAATCTTTCACCACAATTTCTTTTCAAAATTTTTTATTGTTATTCAGTTACAGTTGTTCCCATTCCCCCCCCCTTACTCTCCCCTGCCCTACCCACTCCCACCTCCCACATTCAATCCTCTACCTCCTGTTGTCTTTGTCCTTGGGTCCTTTATACATGTTCCTTTCTTTATGAAAATAATATCTTTTAAATTAATTCTAAATAAAAATGAATATGTCATTAGAAGACCATCGTTGTGTAAAGTATCCAGAATTAAAGTGAGTTTACTGAACTTTAACCTCTATCCCAAGCTACAATCTCATACTTCAAGCTACTTAGAGATCATCTCTGCTTGAATGTTCCACCATTACCTCAAAACTCCTTATATCCAAAACCAAATGGTTCACCCTTGTTCCAAACCATCTCCTCTTCCCACTTAAAAAAAAATCAGTTGAAGGCACTACCACAACCCTGTCATCTAGGCTTAGAATCCCTGAAGTCATCCTGTATTCCTCTCTTTCCTTCATCTGCTCTTTCATAGATGACTAACACCTGGTTGTTCTGCTTTTGACTTGCCTTTGAATTGGCCTTGATTTGCATCTGTCTCTTTATTTCCACTGCCACTATCTCAGTTCTGGTTCTTATCACACCATGGCTAGATTCCTACAAAAGCCCACTCACTGGTTTGATTTCATTCTATCCATCTTATTGGTCACTGCCAGGTTAATCTGCCTTTGTGTGTGTTCATGCCCTCTTCCATCTCCTCCGATTTGCAAACCATTCCATCTTTTAGGGCCTATGTTAATTCCCAGGTAGTTCATCAAGTTCTTCTTGATTTCTCTGGCATAGACTGAGTATGTCCTATGCTCGTTGTCTACATCAGCGATTTTCAACCAGTGTGCCATAAGAGGCACAGTGATATGTCACAGGAATTTTTAAAACATGTAATACCTGACTATTTAGTCTGGGGCACTAGCACCTTTTCCCTTAGACTGTCAAGTTAAAAAATGATGATAGCCAACACAACAATAACTGTCCAATGTGAATGAATCAAAATTATACTTTTTTGTCAGATTGGCAAAAAATAGATTTTTTTAATGTGGTACAGAATTTTAGTAATTCAGTTATATGTGCCATGAGATTTTTAAAAAGGTTGAAAATTGCTGGCCTACACTATAATATTTAACAACTAATCAGGTGGTATACATGAAAAAACACTAACAGAGTCAGGGGACCTGGCTGCAACTCCCCGCCTTGCCTGAGACTTTAATGGGTGACATTAGGCAAGTTTCTCCCATTCTTTGGGCCTTGGTGTCCTCCTAAGTAAAATAAGAGTTAAACTATAACAATGTTTCTCAAAAACCAGTCATTTGCACAGTGCCTTCATGTTTCTTGCCTCTGCAATATGTCTCTACTTTTACTTAAACTTTATCTTACTTTTTCACTTAAATACATTGTATTGTGGTAAAATATATAGAAGATAAAATTTACCATTTTAAACATTTTAAAGTGTACAATTCAGTGACATTAAGTACACATACAATGTCAGGCAATCATCACTACCACCACTATCCATCTCCAGAACACTTCCC
Organism: Mormoops blainvillei; assembly: GCA_004026545.1. Classification (NCBI taxonomy): domain Eukaryota; kingdom Metazoa; phylum Chordata; class Mammalia; order Chiroptera; family Mormoopidae; genus Mormoops; species Mormoops blainvillei. Next base: position 39,109 of record PVJD01011799.1, on the reverse strand, counting down.
ATCTTGTGAAACTGAAAGTTCATACACATTAAACACTAATTGCCCATTTCCCACTTCTCAACTCCCCAGTAACCACCATTATACTCTGCCTCTCTGAACTTGGCTATCCTAAGTATCTCATATAAGTGGAATCATATAATATTTATCCTTTTGTGACTGGTTCATTTCACTTAGCATAATGCCTTCAAGGTTCATTCATGTTACAGCTTGTGTCAGAATTAAATACATTTTTAATAAAAGGAAATGATCATATCAGTGAAATAATAGGCATATGAAATGATTATTTTTTTCGAATATACATTAAAACAAATATTAAAAAATAATGTTTGTGTGCCTCAATTCCATCACTAATGTAGCCCCCACTCTTTGGGAAAAATGACATGATTGTCTTCATAGACCTGTCAAATCTTAAGAATATATGGATCAACTGGAACAGTGATTTTCAATTATGGCTGATTATCAGAATTCCTCAAGTGGCTTTGAGAAAGAACTGGGCTCTATCCCAGACCTACTGAATCATATTTTCTGGGGATGGTGTTTGTGATGATCCACCAAATTTAGAGCCACTGCTCCACAACTGACTTGAGAGCAGGGCTCCAGATCTATTCCTCTTTTATTTTTCCAATGACACAGTGCTGATCACAGAGGTCAAACTGAAAAATATTGTATTGACTGATAAATCGAGAAATTCCAGAAATAATTGGGACACAAGATTTTAAATCTTTTTTTTCCTTTTCAGTAGTGTCCCCTACCACATAAGTTCCTCTGCAAAGTAAGAGTAATGAGAGACACAGACTAAATTTGAAGTCAAAACACAGAGCGGAGATTGAGTGAAAGCGTTGTGAGTGGGAGCACATGTACAGGAGATCACGGGGAGTGTGCAGGAGTACGCAAGAGCCAGCCTGCCTGCAGAGCACCCATGGGGCTTAAGGCCTGGGCTTTCTAGGTGGAACAGGAGCAGATGACCCGGGCTTTCTAGGCAGACTGTCACTGCTGCCTAGCCCAGCACTGCTGGCTGCACAGAGCCAGGGCGGCTGTAGATCAACTCAGGACCTGTGAGCTACCGGGGCAGCAAGAGAAGGCCTGGGAGGCGCAGGTTCCGGGAACAGCATGGTGGGAACAGGCAAGCCCAATGCTGAAGACCTCTGGAGGGAGCAGGGAACACACGCCATCACCACCATGTGTTATTGTACAGCTGAGGGGATCTTCCCAACGCCTTCTTGGAAAGATTCAGAGAGAAACTCTATCTAAAATGGTCAGAGGCCCTGTAAGGAGGTGGTCAGCCCTGACTGTGAGAGACTATGCAATTTGGGAGGAGAGGGAGCATGTGGAGAACAAGACCCTCAGGACTCTTGCTACAACATGGGGGCCATAGAGAAACTCTTTTAAAGGGGGAGCTGAGACCTACCCTAGGCTTGGCAGGGACCCAGGCATGCAGGCCTGTGTGCATGGGTGGGATGCAGCAGCTTCGCTAACCAAAAAACTCAGAGGCAGGGAATAAACTGAAGGAGTGGGAGGACCCGACCCAACACAGCTGGCAAGCAGAGGCCAGAGCAGAGTGGAGAATTCAGGCTGAACCTCCGGTGAGAGAGCAGCAGGCTTGGGTCTGCAAGGCAGGAGTTCAATGCTTGAGATTTGCTCCAGTCTGCCAGAATCTTTCACAGTCAGGCAAACTCAACCCCAACCTATGGGATTACAGGCTTGGCAGAGTGCTGAGGACGGGCCCAGGAGTTTCCTGCTGCATACATTTCCTCAGGGGAAAAAAGAAAAAGGCTTTTCACCAGATGCTATGTGCTGCACAGCTCCTCGGGCTCGGATTTACTAAACCCAGTAAAGCAGAGAAAATAGAGACAGGAGCAACAAGATGCTATCTTCTCTCCTGCAAAGTTGTTTAACGTTCATTTCATATCCTTTAAGTTGGGCATAATATAGCACCAGATTTTATAATATAGTTTATTTAAAATCTCATATATGCCCTTCCCTGCTCTTACTCCATACTACCTCCTTCCTCCTCCTTTGTATATTTGTTTTAAATTCTATTTTTCTCTCTTGCTATGACTTGTTTCAATTCAACACTATTACTATTGCTCCCTCTTCCAGCCTCTCAAAACCATTTGTGACTGTCATTAGTCAGTTCGCATTCCTTCTCCCATTCTTAAAATATCCTTATTCTCTCTCCACCTTTATCAGTCTTTGCTCATAGGAATGGGTAAGGTGGCTGTTGTTACAGTTCTTCAATCTTATTTCTATATAGTAACTATCTTTGTATTTCAAATCTCAAATTTCACTGTTGCCCCCTCCTACTCCATTTTGCCTTCTTCCTTTCCTTCCTGTTTTGTGTTTTAAATGTTAATTTTTCCCTGTCTTAGCCAGGTTTTCATCCCACACTTTTAGTATTCCTTCTCCCTCTGTCCTCCCAAAATAATTTATCTTTCCCCTTGACATCTCTAAGTTCTTCTTTCTTTTCTTACACCCTCTTATTCCCATTCCACCTATATAAATCTTACCTAATTGGTTGTCGATATCTCTGTTGTGGAGATTTTTCTGCAATACACACACACACACACAACCAGAATATATAAATATATATATATATATATATATATATATATATATATATATTTGTTTTCAATCTAGTAATACACCCTTCTCTCTTACTCCATTCTACCTTCCCTCCTCCCTTCTTTTTAGTTATGAAGTTAATTTTGCTTTCTTTCCCATTTTGCCTTGTCTTTATTCCCTACTCTTATTATTGACCCTCCCTCTACCCTCGCAAAATCTCTTTTCTTTCAGTCATCTCATATTTGTTTTTCATTTCTTATAAAAACCTTAATCTCTTTACACTTTTATTAATATTGGCTCATTGGCTATTGATAGTGTAATTGTGAGTTGTGGAAATCTTTGTGGGTGAGGGTCAGTTTCCTGGGCTGTTTGGGATTTGTTCTGGAAGCACATACAACAGTATACAAGACCTAGAGGGCAGAGTGACTCTCAGTCAGTCAGCCACAATTATTGATCTTTTGCTTCATCTAACCTGCTTTTAATTCCTTCTGCTGTGTTCCTAATTTCAGATACTGTATATTTCTTTTCCTCCTGTCTCTTATTAGAAAGGATAGTTTCTATATCCTTTTAAATGCTGGTATAGTTCTCAATAAGACCCCACCAAAGAATGAACCAACAACAACCAAAACCCAATTAAAACCTCATAAAAAGCATAAAGGGCAGCACAAGATCATCAAGTTCAGGAGATCAAGGAGATTGCACCACTGAACACAAAGGTCTCCTACCACAGAAGATCACACCACAAAGATAGGGGCTCAAAGCAGATGAACCTAACAAGCATAAAAAAACAAGAAGAGTCACCTAAAATGGGGAGACAAAGAAACAATCCCCAATTGAAAGGAAAGGAGGATTCCCTAGAAAGACTGCTAAATGAAATTGAGGCAACCAAACTATCAGACATCAAGTTCAAAATAATAGTGATAAGGATGCTCAAGGAACTCAGTGAGAACTTCAAAGAACTCCAGGGAAGCTTCAAGGAACTTATTGAGAACTATACCAGCATTAAAAAGGATATAGAAACTATCCTTTCTAATAAGAGACAGGAGGAAAAGAAATATACAGTATCTGAAATTAGGAACACAGCAGAAGGAATTAAAAGCAGGTTAGATGAAGCAAAAGATCAAATCATTGAGCTGGAAGACAAGTTAGAAAAAAATTCCCAGACAGAGTGAAAAAATTAAATAAGAGTAAAAAAGATGAAGAGGGGTTAAGGGAGCTGTGGGACAACATGACACATAATAATATCCATATAATAGGGATACTAGAAGGAGAAGAAAAGGAGCAAGGGATAGAAAATGTGTTTGAAAAACTAAAAGGGAAAATTTCCCCAATTTGATGAGAGAAAAATTCACTCAAGTCTGGGAAGCACAGAGGGTCCCAATCAAGATAAAACCAAATAGGCCCTCTCCAAGACATATCATAATTAAAATTGCAAAATTCAAAGACAAAGAGGGAATCTTAAAGGCAGCAAGGGAGAAACAGGAAGTAACATACGAGGGCACTCCAATAAGGGTAGCAGCTGACTTCTCAACAGAAACACTACAAGCCAGAAGGGAATGACAAGAAATATTCCAGCTAACGAAAAGCAAAGGCCTGCAACTGAGAATACTATAACCAGCAAGGCTCTCATTTAAAATGGAAGGTGCAATAAAGTTTTCCAGACAAAAGAAGGCTAAAAGAATACACCTCCACCAAACCAATGTTGCAAGACATGCTAAAGAGACTGCTTTAAGAATATGTAGAAGCCCCGGCTAGTGTGGCTCAGTGGATTGATCACTGACCTGGGAACGAAATGGTCACTGGTTGGGTTCCTGGTCAGGACACATGCCTGGGTTCTGGGCTGGGTCCCTGGTGGGGGGCGTGTGAGAGGTAACCACACACTGATGTTTCTCTCCCTATCTTTCTCCCTCCTTTCCTCTCTGTCTAAAAATAAACAAATAAAATCTAAAAAAAAGAAAAAAGAAAAAAAGTTACATGAAGAAAAAGACACAAAAAATATTAAAAAAAGAAAAAGAGAAAGAGTGAAAGACAGGAATACAGGTACAAAGGGGGAAATGACAATGAATGAGTACCTATCAATAATAACCTTAAATATAAATGGATTAATTGCTCCAATCAAAAGACATAGAGTAGCTGAATGTATAAGAAAACAGGACCCACATATATGCTTCCTATAAGAGACCCACCTCAGAACAAAAGACCTACGCAGACTGAAAGTGAAGAGTTGGAAAAAAATACTCCAAGCAAATGGACAGAAAAAAAAAAAGCCAGGGTAGCAATACTTATATCAGACAAAATAGACTTCAAAACAAGGCCATAAAAAGAGACACAGACAGACACTTCAAAATAATCAATGGAAAAATTCATCAAGAAGACATAAAAATTGAAACCATATATGCACCAACATAGCAGCACCCAAATACATAAGGAAAACCTTGGAGGACTTCAAGAAAGATATAGACAGCAACATACTTATAGTAGGGGGTTTTAACACCCCACTGTCAACAATGGATAGATCTTCCAAACAAAATATCAACAAGGATATTATTGCACTGAACAACACATTAAATTAAATGGACTTAACTGATACTTACAGAACCTTTTATCCCAAAGAAGCAAAATACACATTTTTTTCAAATGCACATGGAACATTTTCAAAGATAGACCACTTGATAGGACACAAAACAAGGCTCAACAAATTTGAGGAAATTGAAATCATATCAAGCATTTTCTTGGATGACAAGGGCTTGAAACTAGAAACCAACCTCAAGAAAGAAACTCAAAAACATTCATATTCATGGAGACTAAATAGCATGCTATTAAACAATGAATGAGTTAACACTGAGATCAAGGAAGAAATGAAAAAGTTTCTGGAAAAAATGAAAATGAACACACAATGGCCCAAAACCTATGGGACAGTGAAGGCAGTCCTGAGAGGGAAATTCATAGCAATACAGGCCTGCCTGAAGAAGATAGAAAAATATCAAATAAACAACCTAACCCTACAACTACAAGAACTGTAGGAATGACAACAATCAGAACCCAGAGAAAGTAGAAGGAAGGAAATAATCAAGATCAGAGGTTAATTAAATGACACAGAGACTAAAAGAACAATTCAAAGGATCAATAAATCCAGGAGCTGGTTCTTTGAAAAAATAAACAAAATTGACAAGCCTTTAACAAGACTCATCAAGAAAAAAAGAGGACCCAAATAAGTAAAATCAGAAATGAAAGAGGAGAAATTACAACCGATACCACAGAAATACAAAGGATTGTAAGAAATTACTACAGAAAAAAAATATATATATGCCAAGAAATTTGAAAACCTGGGTGAAATAGACAAAATTCTATATAATTTCCCTAAACTGAATAAAGAAGCAGAAAGCCCGAAAAAACTAACAGCTAGTGAAATTGAAGCAGTAATCAAAACTCCTGACACACCAAAGCCCTGGACCTGTTGGAACTGGAAAATTCTTCAGAGGAGAATTTTACAAAGCATTTAAGGAATAGCTAACCCCTATCCTCCTCAAACTATTCCAAAAAACCCAAAGACTCCCAAGCATTTTTTATGAGGCCAGCATCATCCTTATTCTAAAACCCGATAAAGACACAACAAATAAAGAAAACTACAGGCCAATATTGCTGATGAACATAGATGCTAAAATCCCCAATAAAACATTGGCACACAGGATCCAGCAATACATTAAACACACCATACACTATGATCAAGTGGGATTCATCCCAGGGATGCAAGAATGGTACAATATTTGCAAATCAATAAACATAACACATCACATAAACAAAAGGAAAGACAATAACATGATCATATCAATTGATGCAGAAAAAGCATTTGATAAGGTACAGTACCCATTTATGATAAAAAACACTCAGCAAAGTGGGAGTAGAGGGTGCATACCTCAACATAATGAAAGTCATATATGAAAAACTTACACCCAACATCACATACTCAATGGGCAAAAACTAAAAGCTATCCCCCTAACAGCAGGCATAAGACAAGGGTGTCCACTTTCACCACATTTATTCAACACACTGTTGGATTTCTAGCCACAGTGATCAGAGAAGAAAAAGAAATAAAAGGCATCCAAACTGGACAGAAAGAAATAAAACTGTTGTTGTTTGCAGATGACATGATAGCATGCATACAAAACCCTATAGGTTCCACCCAAAACAACTCAATCTAATAAGTTAATTTGGCAAAATAGCAAGATATAAAGTCAATGCTCAGAAATCGATGGCATTTTTGTATACCAACAATGAAATATCAGAAATAGAAATTAGGTAAAGTATCCCATTGGTTATACCAATAAGAAAAATAAAGTACCTAGGAATAAACTTAACCAAGGAAGTAAAATACCTGTACTTGGAAAACCATAGAACACTGAAGAAAGAAGTTGAGGATGACACAAATAAATGGAAGCATATGCTGTGTTCATGGACTGGAGGAATTAAGATCATTAAAATGCCCATACTCCCCAAAACAATTTATAGATTCAACATAATCCCTATTAAAATACCAATGACATATTTCACAGATAGAGAACAAATATTTCAAAAATTTATATGGAGCATAAATGACACTGAATGGCCTCAACAATTTTGAGAAAGAAGAACAAAGTAGGAGGGATCACAATACTTGATATTACCTGATAATCAAAACAGTCTGGTATTGGCACAAGAGCAGTGACATAGATCAATGGAATAGAGAGCCCAGAAATAAACCCAAGTCTCTACAGGCAATTAATATTTGATAAAGGGAGCAGGAACATAAAATGGAGTAAAAATAGCCTCTTCAATAAATGGTTTTGGGAGAACTGGGAAGATAAATGCAAAAAGAAAGAAGAAAGAAAGAAGAAAGAAAGAAAGAAAGAAAGAAAGAAAGAAAGAAAGAAAGAAAGAAAGAAAGGCCACCAAGTTACACCATGCACCAGAATAAACTCAAGATAGTTAAAAGACTTAACTATAAGTTGTGACGCCATAAAAATCCTAGAGGAGAACATAGGCAGAAAAATTTCAGATATCCCATGCAGCCATATTTTCACCAATATGTCCCCTAGCACAAGGGACATAAAGGAATGAATAAACAAATGGGACTACATCAAGTTAAAAAAGCTTTTGTTTAGCTAAAGAAACATCAGCAAAATAAAAAAGGAACCAACCTTATGGGAAAACATATTTGCCAACGATACCTCGGACAGGCATTTTATCTTCAGAATATATAAAAACCCCACATGACTCCACACCAGGAAGACAAAAAATCCAATCAAAAAATGAGCAAAGGACCTGAACAGACATTTCTCCAAGGAGGACATACGGAGGGCCCAGATACATATGAAATGATGCTTAGCATCACTAGCCATCAGAGAGATGCAAATTAGAACCACAAGGAGATACTAGTTCATGCCAGTCAGAATGGCCATCATAAACAAATCAACAAACAACAAGTGCTGGCAAGGTTGTGGAGAAAAGGGAACCCTAGTACACTGTTGGTAGGAATGCAGACTGGCACAGCTTCTGTGGAAAACAGTTTGGAATTCCCCCCAAAAAAAACAAAACTGAAAATGGAACTGCCTTTTGACCTGGCAATTCCACTTTTGGAATTATACCCTAAAAATCCTGAAACAACAATCCAAAAACCCTATGCATCCCAATGTTCATAGCAGTGCAATTTATAATAGCCAAGTGCTATTATAAATTAATAGCCTAAATGCCCATCATTAAGTGAGTGGATCAAAAAATAGTGGTACATTTACACAATGGAATACTACGCAGCAGACAGAAAGAAGGAGCTCATACCCTTTGTGACAGCATGGACAGAACTAGAGAGAATTATGCTAAGTGAAATAAGCCAGGCAGTATAAGACGAATACCATATGACCTCATCTATAATTGGAACCTAATCAACAAAACAAACAAACACACAAAAAGAACTAGAGACTTGGAGATAAAGAATAAACTGACAGTGACCAGAGAGTAGAGGGGAGGGGGATAATAGGAAGGAGGGGACAAGTGAAGTCAAGGAACACATATAAAGGACCCATGGACAAGGGCAATGGGGTGGGGATTGTCTTTGGGAGTGGGTGTCAGATGGGGCAGGGGAGAGCAATAGAGGGAAAATGGGACAACTGTAACTGAACAACAATAAAAAAAAAACAACAAACCAGACCTGGTTGGTGTGGCTCAGTGGATTGAGCGCTGGCCTGCGAACTAAAGGGTCACTGGTTTGATTACCAGTCAGGGCACAGGCCTGGGTTGTGGGCCAGATCCCCAGTTAGGGGTGTGTAAGAGGTAATCACACATTGATGTTTCTCTCCCTCTCTTCCTCCCTTCACCTCTCTCTAAATTAATTAATTAATTAATTTTGAAAAACAAAAGAGCAATGACTCCCTACCTTATGGGTTTACTGTGACTCAAATCAGATAACATGTGGGAAGACGATGACTGTTAATATGAAAATTCACTACACACTTCCTAAGAGTCCAGCATTATGCCATGATCTATGGAAGATAGACAAGTTTAAAAATATGAGTCCGGCTCTCACAGAGCTCAGGGTATCCTTGAGGAAACCATACTAAACCAGATGGAACAAGTAAGGATCAAAGACTTCAGAGTAGAGCAGATATTCAAGCCAGGTGCACTGTGGGCAGGCTTCATGTGTAAGACTTGAACTGAGCCTGAAGGAAAAAAGGACTTGAAGAGAGAGATAGGAGAGTCCAGAACATTCCAACAAAAGGGAATGGCATCAAATGTAGCTGATGCTATTACTCATGGGGTATATTTGAGTTGGTCAAATAAGACTTGTCTTATCACACAATGCTGAAAATGTGAGTGTTTAGAGTTCTGTTCCTTAGGTTGGCCCCTTTGAAAATGCAAACACACCTGGGCAAGTGTGTGTATGACCTCACTAAGGTATCTTAGTGTGCATTAGTTAAATCAGAAAGCTTTCTCTTCAAAACCTAGACAAGACAGGTAGGCTGAGAGATGGTACTCTAAATGGTGGAGACCCAAGAAGGGTTCATTTTGAAGCCTGAGAAACAATTTCAGTTTGGATCCAGAAAACAGTGTGGGGGCCCACAAAGGGTGGTAGGTATCAGGAATCTGAAATGTCAGCAATGACATTAATTTTGAATATGAATAAGGGGACAAGTTCTAGCCAAAATTTGTCTCACATAGTTTCTTCTGTTAATATACTTGGAGGATAACATGCAGATTTATGTTAGCAAAGCACAGGACTTTCACACTAGACAAATGAAGATTTGTCGTAGAGAGGTGATTTTATGAATATTCGGGAAGATGAACTGTGACAGGCATGAAGATTTGGCTTTGAAAGAAGGGTTATAACAGGCTCCCTTCTTTCATTTTATACCTCAGTTCTCCCTCCCAGTCCCTTTACAGTTTGACTCCTGGGGTTGATCTCAGGTTAGAAAAAAGTTTCCTTTGCAAAGACTATTCTTTTTTCTTCCAGAGTCTGTAGCTTTCAGCAGAGCCTGTTTTTTGAATAGCTATGATTAAAGATAGAAGCTGTTTCTCTTCCTCCTCTGGACTCTAAGGAACCTGATTTCTCCCACAGGACTGCATTTGCGGCAGCTCTTCCTAGCCAGCCCTCCATCCCCTTTACCTATTATGACAGTTAGCCTAAGCTAGCCAGCCAGCCAGCCTTAATTTTTTTTTGGCTTGGCAGTTTCCTGGCTAACTTAGGTAAAGATAGTTACTAAAATGCTCAATAAACTTGACTCTGACAATTCAGAAATGAGCCTATGATAGGGAAGCCTGTCTACCTTTCTTTTATTTTACTACTTTTCTCACAGAGCCAGCACTCACCCTGCCTATGAGAGATGTTTTTCCTGCTCCAATTAGGCATATCTATGGACATCAATCACTGTGTTAATTCACAAAGTAGTCCTTTAGAACCCACATTTTGCTAAGCTTCATGTGGTAGACTGGAAGTGAAAGCTAGGACCATATCTTCAGAGAAAAGATAATTCTCTCTCCCACCCCACACCACACAGGGAAAACATTGAGTTCTCAAGATGATGTGGTAAAAGGTTATGGTCAAAATTATTGTGGGGAAGAACAATCAGTGTCAAAGAATTTTCAAAAGGAGGAGTGAGGTCCAGGAGGTTGAAGTGGTCCAGTAAGGCTTCCAGTAGGAAGTATCTATGAGCTGTTTTTGGAAAGTATATTTAGATAAGTTTTACCATCTATAAATCTTGAGCAAAAAGTCTCAAACAACTCCTCCAGAATCACAGCCTGGTATGTCTCTTTCACTTGATACACCAAATATAAACCATTTGCTATAACAGTTAACAATGGGATGTTATGCGATGCAGCAAAAGCAGTTCTAAGAGGGAACTTCATAGTAGTAAATGTCTACATTAAGAAGAAAGAAAACACTCAAACAAACAATCTAAATTTACACCTCAAGGAACTAGAAAAAGAAGAGTAAACTAAGTGCAAAGTTAGCAGAAAAAAGAAAGTAACAAAGATCAGATCTGAAATACAGTCTAAAAACACAATAGAAAGGATCTATGAAACTGAGCTGTTTTTTTTAATATAAACAAAATAAACAAACTTTTAGCTACACTTACCAAGAAAAAAAAGAAAGATGATTCAAATAAATTAAATTATAAATGAAAGAGGAGACATTACAAATGATACCACAGAAATACAAAAGATCGCGAGACTACTATGAATAACTGTATGCTAACAAATGGGACAACCTAGAAGAAATGGATAAATTCCCAGAATATACAAACTACCAAAACTGAATCATGAAGAAATAGAAAATGTGAACAGGCCAATCACTAGTAAGAAGATTAAACTAATATCAAAAACCTCCCAAAAAAGGAAAATCCAAAACCAGATGGCATCATTGATTCTAGCAAGCACTTAAAGAAGAATTGGCATCAATTCTTCTCAAACTCTTCCATAAAACAAGAGAGGAAATAATACTTTTAAAGCCAGAATTACCCTGATACCAAAACCAGACAAAGACACTGAAGACAAGAAAATTACAGGTTAATGTTCCTGATGAACATATATGGAAAAACCCTCAAAAAATTAGCAAGCTGAATTTAACAATACATTAGAAGGGTAATATGCCATAATCAAGTAGGATTTACTCCAGGGAAGCAGGAATGTTTCAACATCCACAAATCAATGTGATAATCCACATTAACAAAATAAAGAATAAAAATTATATGGTCATCTGAATAGATGCAGAAAGAGCATTTGACAAAACTTAGTGTTCATTCACAATAAAAACTCTCAAATAAGTGATTATAGATGGAATGTACCTTGACATAATACAGGCCATATGTGACCACCCCACAGCTAACATCATGCTCAATGGTGAAAATCTGAAAGTTTATTCTCTAAGACCAAGAGAAAGACAAGGATGCCTACTCTCTGCCCTTCTATTCAACATAGTACTGGAAGTTCTAGCCAGAACACGTAGATAAGAAAAAGAAATAAAATGCATCCAAATAAGAAAGGAGAAAATTAAACTGTCTCTATTGCAGATGACATGATATTGGGTTGGCCAAAAAGTTCATTTGTTTTTTTTCCCCTTAAGATGGCTCTAGTAGTGCTTAGTTGTCTTTAACGTCATTCGAAACAATTTTGTTAGATTGTATTGTGACAGTTGTCATGTCCACATGCATTTGAAAAAAACATCAAAATTGGTAAATTTTTGTGTAGCTATTTTAATATTGAAGATGGAAGAATATATGCAACATTTTGGTCATATTATGCTTTATTATTTTAAGAAAGGTAAAAATGCAACTGAAACACATGAAAAAGGCTTGTGCAGTGTCTGGAGAAGGTGCTGTGCCTGATCAAATATGTCAATGATAGTTTGAAAAGTTTCATGCTGGAGATTTCTTGCTGGACGATGTTCCATGGTTGGGTAGACCAGTTGAAGTTGATAGCAATCAAATTGAGACATTAATTGAGAACAATGAACATTATACCATGTGGGGGATAATCAACATACTCAAAATATCCAAATCAACAAAGTTATTGGTGAAAATGAAAAGCACGTCTTTTATTTTATGGAAAATACCATACAGACTTTTTGGCCAATCCAATAATACACATAGAAAAGCTCAGCCCTGGTTCATGTGGCTCAGTTGATTGGGTGTCATCCTGCAAAGCAAAAGGTCACTGGTTCGATTCTTGGTCAGGGTACTTGCCTAGGTTGTAAGTTTAGTCCCCAATCAGAGCAAAAGGAAACCAATCAATGTTTCTTTCACACATCAATGATTCTCTCCCTCCTTTCCCATCTCTCTCAAAAAGAAAGAAAAGCCCCTAAACTCCACCAAAAAAGGTTAAGGTCAAAATTATTGGTGGGGAGGAACAATCAGTATCAAAGAATTTTTGAAAGGAGGAGTGAGGTCCAGGAGGGGGACGTGGTCCAGAACTAATAAACAAATTGAGTAAAGTTGCAGGAAAAAAATCAGTATACAAAAGTCAGTTGCATTTCTATACATTAAGAATCTATCAGGGGGAGGAGGATAACGGGGGAAAGAGGGGGAAGGGTCATCAAGGAACATGTATAAAGGAGCAATGGACAAAGACAATGGTGGGAGGGAGGACTGAATGTGGGAAGTGGGGGTGGGTAGGGCAGGGGAGAGTAATGTGGGGAAAATGTAATTTAAATGTAATGTAATTATATTTTACATTACATTAAACGTAATGTAATTGAACAATAAAAAATAAAAAATAAAGTAATAACTATAACAAAAAATAAACTATCAGAAAGAGAAAGTGAGAAAAAATCCCATTTACAATTCCATCAAGAAGAATGAAACACCTAGGAATAAATTTAACCAAGGAAGTGAAAGATCTGTATGATGAAAACTATGAGGTATTGATAAAAGAAATTGAAGAAGACACAAATTAAATGGAAAATATTATTTGCTCATTGATTATAAATGTTAATTTTGTTAAAATGTCCACACTACCCAAAGTAATCTACAGATTCAACTGCAATCACTATTAAAATTCTAATGGTATTTTTCACAGAAATAGAAAAAATAACCCTAAAATTCACATGGAACCACCAAAGACCCCAAACAGTAAAAAACAAAACAAAACAAAACAAAAAAACTCGAGAAAAAGAATAAAATTTAATGCATCCACTTCCTTATGTCAAACTATATTACAAATCTATAGTAATCAAAACAGCATGTCATGAGCATAAGATCATATATATGTGGATATACATAAGCATAAAATCATATATATATGATTATATATTCTGTTCTGTTCCATATATATTTGGAACTGAATAGAGAGCTCAGAAACAAACCCATGCATATATGGTCAATTAATTTATGGGAAAGGATCCAAGAATACACAGTGAGAAAAGGATAGTCTCTTCAATAATCGATGTTAAGAAAACAAGACAGCTACATGCAAAAGAATGAAATGTGATCACTATATTACACCATACTAAAAAAAAACAAACAAACTCAAGATGGATTAAAGACTTACACATAAGACCTGAAACCCTAAAACTCCTAGAAGACAACATAGGAAAATGCTCCTTGACATCAGTCTTGCCAATGAGTTTTTTGGATTTGACACCAAAAGCAAAGGCAACAATAGCAAAACACAAAAAATGGTACTGCATCAAAAGAAAAGGCTTCAGCACAGCAAAGGAAACCATCAAAAACTGAAAAGGCAATCTATGGAAAGGGAAAAATATTTGCAAATCATGTGTGATGAAGGGTTAATATAGAAAGTATACAAAGAACCCAAACAACGAGAGATATAGATAGATGATAGATAGATGATGATGATGATACATAGATAGATTGATAGATAGATGATAGATGTAGATAGATAGATAGATAGATAGATAGATAGATAGATAGATAGAAGCCCAACCTGATTAAAAAATAGGCAGAGGAACTAACTAAACATTTTTCCAAAGACATACAAATGGCCCAACAGGTACATGAAAAGATGCTCAACATCATTAATCATCAGGGAAATGCAAATGAAACCACAATGAGACATCACTTCACACCTGTCAGAATGACTAAAACCAAAAAGACAAGAAATAAGTGCTGGAGATGATGTAGAGAAAACACACCTTGTGCAGAGTTGGTAGGAATGTAAATTGGTGCAACCACTATGAAAAACAGCATGAAAGTTCCTCAAAAAATTAGAAATAGAACTACCATATGATCCATAAATCCCAATCCTGGGGTGTGTGTGTGTGTGTGTGTGTGTGTGTGTGTGTATCTCCAAAGAAAATGAAAACAGGATATCAAAGACATATCACCCATGTTCACTGAACCATTATTCACAATAGCTAAAATATAGAAACAGCCTAGGTGTCTTTATGGGTTAATGGATAAAGAAAATGAGATACACACACACACACATATGTGTGTGTGTGTGTGTATGTATGTATGTATATATATACATACACACACATATATATATGAATTATTCAAACATGAGTGAGAAGAAAATCCTGCCATTTGTGACAAAATGGATGGACCTTAAGGGCATTGTGCTAAGTGAAATAAGCCAGATAAAGAAAGACAAATACTTGCACTTCCGGCCAAGATGGAGGCATAGGTAGATACACTTTTCCTCCTCACACAACTAAAAGAAGGCAACGACCAATTTAAAAACAAAAAAAAAATAACCAGAACTGCCAGAAAATCAAATTGTATGGAAGTCCAACAACCAAGGAGTTAAAGAAGAAACATTCATTCAGACTGGTAGGAGGGGTGGAAATGGGTAGCTGGGGTGGAGAGGACGTGCAGCCAGGCAGAAGCTGGCAGACTGGGTGGTCCCACATTTGTGTGCAGATAAACCAGGAGGAACGACTGGGGAGTGAGAGAGACCATGCAACGCAGGAATCGGGTGCAGGAAAAGAAAGCCTCTAAACCTCCACTGGTAAAAACCTGTGGGGTTTATGGTGTGGGAGAAACTGCCATTCCCACAGGAGAGATCATTTGAGAGACCCACAGGGTCCTAGAATGTACACAAACCCACCTACCCAGGAATCGGCACCAGGAGGGCCCAATTTGCTTATGGGTACCAGGGGAAGTGACTGAGAGCTGGCCAAGAGCCAAGCAAGTAGCATTGTTCCCTCTCAGACCCCTATCCCACAAACAGCCACAAGGCAGTGAAATGGGTTGCCCCACTGTGGTAAACACCTAAGCCTCTTTCCCTTACAACATAATAGCTGCTCTAAAAAAAAAAAAAAATGGCCCAAACAAAAACAGATGAAAGTTCCAAAAATAGAACTAAGCAATGAAGAGATAGCCATCCTAACAGATGCAGAGTTCAAAACACTGGTAATCTGGATGCTCACAGAAATGGTTGAGTATGGTCGCCAAATGGAGGAAAAAGTGAAGGCTAAACAAAGTGAAATAAAGCAAAATATACAGGGAACCAACAGTGAAGGGAAGGAAGCCAGGACTCAAATCAACAATTTGGAGTAGAAAGAAGAAATAAACTTTCCACCAGAAAAGAATGAAGAAACAAGAATTTAAAAAAATGAGGAGAGGCTGAGGAACCTCTGAGATATGTAACTTTAAATGTTACAATATCCAAATTATAGGGGTGCCAGAAGGAGAAGAGGAAGAGTGAGACATTGAAAACTTATTTGAAAAAAAAATGAAGGAGAGCTTCCCCAATCGGACAAAGGAAATAGATTTCCAGGAAGTCCAGGAAGCTCAGAGTCCCAAAGAAGTTGGACTCAAGGAAGCACACACCAAGGCACATCATCATTCCATTACCCAAGATTAAAGATAAGGAGAGAATCTTCAAAACAACAAGGGAAAAGGTGACAGTTTCCTATAAAGGAGTACCTATAAGACTATCAGCTGATTTTTCAAAAGAAAACTTAGGGGCAAGAATGAGCTGGAAAGAAGTATTCAAAGTTACGAAAGGCAAGGGCCTACATCCAAGATTACTCTACCCAGCAAAGCTATCATGTAGAATGGAAGGGCAGATAAAGTGCTTCCTAAATAAAGTTAAAGGACTTCATCATCGCCCAGCCTTATTACATGAAATGTTAAAGGGACTTATCTAAGGAAAAGAAGATGATCAAAAATATGAACAGTAAAATAGCAGCAAACTCACAACTATCAAAAACTGAACCTAAAAAATAAAAAACAAAAACAAACTAAGAAAACAACTAGAAGAGGAACAGAACCACAGAAATGGAGATCACTTGGAGGGTTATCAGCAGGGAAGGGGAAGGTGGAGAATGGAGGAAAAGGTACAGGGAATAAGAAGCATAAGTGGTAGGCACAAAATAGACATGGGGAAGTTAAGAATAGTATAGGAAAGGGAGAAGCCAAAGAACTTATATGTATGATCCATGGACATGAACTAAGGAGGGGAATGCTCATGGAAGGGGGTGTGCATGGCAGAGGGGAATAAAGGGGAGTAAAAAATGGGACAACTGTAATAGCATAATCAATAAAATATATTTCAAAAAAAGAAAAACAAATACTCTATGGTATCGCTTACATGTCAAATCTTATTTTAAAAGTCACACTCTTAAAAACATAGTAGAAAAGTGGTTCTCAGCGGTTGGGAGATGGGCAAAATAGGGAGAGGTTGGTAAAAGGGTACCAACTTTCAGACATAAGATGAATAAGATATTTCCTGGCTAGTGTGGGTCAGTTGGTTGGAGCATCCTCCCATGCCCAAAGGTTTGCGTGCTTGATTCCCTGTCAGGGCACATGCCTAGATTATGAGTCTGATCCCTGGTCCAGGCACATATGATCCCCAGTCCAGGTCTGTCCAGGGGGCAACCAATCCATGGTTCTTTCTCACACTGATGTTCCTCTCTCTCCCTTCTTTCCTTTCTTCTCTCTCTAAAAGTAACGGAAAAAACGTCTTTGGGTGAGGATTTTTTTAAAAAATGAATAAGGTCTGAGGAATTAATGTAAAACAGTGACTATAGCTGATAACAACTATAGTTGATAACACCATATTATATAATTGGAGTGTGCTTAGAGAGTAAAACTTAAATGTTCTACCAAAAAAAAATAAATATCTGAAGTGATGAATGTGTTAATTAATTAGATAGGACTACTTTCATAATGTATACATATATCAAGTCACCCTGACATATACTTTAAATGCCTTACAATTTTACTTGTCAATGATACCTCAATAAAGGTGAAAAGATGAAAGAAAAGCAATTGTATATAAAAATAGTTGATCATTATTGAGGCTTTTATGTTACTAGGCACCGGGCTAAGCATTTGGTAAGCATCATTCATTGCATTTGATCAGCAGAATAATTCTGTCAAGAATATGCAATTACTGTCTTCATTTTATAGATGAGGGAATGGATATTCAGTGGGATTTACTTGGCCAAGATCATACAGTTAGTAAGTGATGAAGCTCACCTTCTCATGGCCTCTCCTACCTTGATACATGGGTATGGAAAGGTATACCATAATCAAATCATTCTTATATTAATCCATCAATTACAAGAAAAAAAAGCTTGAGGGGGGAGAGGGAAGGGTGGAAGGAGGGAAGGATGAAGTGGGAATGAGGTAGCTAAAGCATTTAAAACTGTGTTGGCAAGTTTATCCACCATTCAGCTCAATAAGCTTTGCCCTGGAGTTAACTCAAACTAGAAGGTGTGAATCTGCTGTTCCTTCAGATGGCATTAGTCCCTGTGGGTCTCTCACTGTGCGATTCTCATGCTTACAGGTTTACAGTTGCAAGTACGTGAAATGCAGAATTTATCCTTGCATTATTATTTATTTAATAGTTATTGTATTATATATTATTATTAACCTACTTTTACCTACCCCTGTATGTGCTTTATGAATTCAACATGGTTCCTTCATGCAAGCCAACTGGTTTGGTTCTTGAATAAAGAAAGAATGATCTGGTAAAATATCGGAGGAAAAAATTAAAACCTGCGTTGGACCTGCTGAAAAATGGTATGTTTGTCTCCAGTGTAGCACCTTTAAAAGTTATTTTTGAGGGTTGTTTTGTTTATATATTTTTTTGGCTCACTAGGAACCTAACCCCTCATAAGACAGGACTTCCCCATACTTCATTTGTTTCCCCAACCAGTGTGAAAATGCCATGTGGGTAAAACCTGTATCATAAACTCCTTTATACACAGTGCCTAACCAAGTGACTTGAAAATACCAGGAGCGGAACAAATCAATGTCAATTATTCATTAACACATTAATTTTCACAGCATTTAAGGTTTCTGAGACACCCCTAAGCTCCCCAGAAAATGGAAGGGAGATTTGTGTTATCACGTATATCCCATGAGTTGTTGGCATCCTCTGTGCTATTTCTAGAGATGGAATCTGTCTGTTTCCATCTCTAGCTGGATCAACTGAGCACCTGACAGTTTCCTACTGATGCCTGTTCAGCTGTCACCTTCAAACTCCTGGTTCTGTTTGCTCAATGTGTCTCCTAGAGCAGGCCTATTTTGGGTCTAAGCTACAGCTGTCAGCGTTTCAGGCGTACCTCTCGAATTTCTAGAATTAGTTGGAAATATTTGAAGCCTGAAAAAGTAACTATAATGTTCTGAGTATGAGGGAAATATTTAAGCAAGTATCAACTGGCAGCACATAAGGATAACTAAGAAGAATTGAGTCCCTGGTGATAAAAATGAGATGAGGACAACATAGCCAAGCCATCTTAGGTTACTTGAATTTTAGTAGCATGGGGTGAGTTACCAAACTATTTATGTTATTTTTATTAGTGCATGATTAAGAAATTGACCAAATGCAAGACTGTTTGCTATAAATGTGAAATGACAGGTTGATTGAACACATTTGTTTTACTCTATTAGAGAATAATCATAATTCCTCAATTAAAGAGGGTCAGTCTGATTATATACATGTCCTAGAGATGCTTTGAAAGTCACCTCTTGACCTCATTCTTTTTCATTTTTGATAATAAATTCTGCTCTCCAATCTGATAGGGTACAGTATTGACCTAGAGCAATTACAGTGTGGTTATGTATGATATTATTAAAATATGATTAGTCCCCTTGAAGTCAGGCCCAGGAAAAGTAGACAGTAAATTTTATGGGATGGCTAGGTACCAAGGCAAGATGAAGGTGATAGAGATTTCTTCCACTTCCAAGATAGAATTAAATTTGGTGATTTAATATAGACCAGGTCAATCATCTATTCTCTCACACTTAACAGTTATTTTGGATTCCTTCATTTGGTATATTGGGAGAGGTGTCAAATCCCTCTTCGTTCTTGCCTTTTAATAACACCACCTTGTAACAATTTTACTTTCATAATGTGCGATGGAAAAAACAAAACCTTAAAAATAGCCAGCAAGTCCTCTGCAATTGGAATCCTCAAGATAAAAGCTATTAGTGAAACTAAAGGCTCTAGAGATGAAGGAGCAAGTGATTGTGGTACCCATAAGACAAAGACCACAAGCTCAATTATCTTCACTTTCTATATTCATAGACTGCTTCCTAGATGATTCTGATGAAAGTAGTCCAAGGACCACACTTTGAGAAAAACACTACCTTAGAGACTAAAAAATGTAATGTCTATGGTCTGAAGAAAATTAAAACATTGTCATTGTCTTTAGATTCTTTTTAAATTTTGCTTTTTCATTGTAATATATGCCTTTGTGATAATTCCAACACTACTTCCTTCTAGACAATAAACCATTGATAAAAAGATTACTGAATTAGATCGTGTGTAGGAGAACTTGAAAACTTAAATATGCAGCCCTAGCACTGATTTGCTGTCTTATCTTGACTTAGTTATTTTCCCCTTTTATAAATTGAAATGCAATCTAAAATCTGGTAAATTTGGGATGAATAGTGCTAAAAATGCTTGTATAACAAGGTGGGATTTTTCCTCTCCCTAGGGTTGCCAAATTTAACAACAACAAAAAAGACACCCAGTTAAATTTGAATGTCAGATAAACAAGGGCAAATTTTTTGACATAAACACGTCCCATGCAATATCTGGGATATACTTATACTAAAAATTTCATTGTTTATCTGAAATTCAGGCTTAACTGGGCACCCTGTATTTTATCTGACAACCCTATCTCTATCTACCACCACCCTTTTCATGGAGCCTGCACTTTCTGGACAACAGAAGAGATCATTTTGTAATTCAATGCCAGGAAGGAAATGAGGACTCACTTAGCATAATACAGTATAGGAGAAATGCTAGCAGGAGATTAACGTTCCACACTGGAAAAAATCTAGCTATCTTCTGATGATGGGAAGGATGTTGGGGAGGATAACAGAGTGTTTGGGCAAACACATATTAAACCACAAAGTATATCCAATCAGTTCTTCAAAGAATATGATACAACTTGCTCTTCTTAGAGACTCAGAAAAAATAGAGAATCAAGGATTTCTTCAAGTAGAAGGTTTCCATCATATTTCACTGCCACCACCAAAGGGAATGAGGTATTTCTATACCAGACAGCACAATCTAGGAACCACAGTTTGAGTCTTTTGTTAACTCCTATATCCATCCACAATTTTAGGTCTAGAATTTAGATTTCAAAACTCACTGTGCTCTCTGGGTTCCACAGGCTCCTCTCCCCCCAGGTCAGCTCTTTCAAAGGCCTCTCAGCTTGTATCATACTGCTTTGCTTTGAAAAACCCAGCTTAACTCCTTTCTGCACTTCAAGGCACACGTCTTTCTTCATTGAAGCTCCTGTCGTTCTTCACCTCCTAATTCACTTTTCCTGCCCCAAGCTCTTCAAGAGCCAACATATATCTTTGCTATCATTCTGATCTTCCTGCCCAAATATGGATTTACAATTAGAAAGCAAATGCTTTGCTCTGAATTCAGCCAAATGGGGGTACTTGCAGGTCATAGGTAACTGAGGAGGGTGGGATGGTTTCAAAAATTAAAAGAATTTTCTTCCTGATAAAAAGAATGTATGTTCATTGCAGAAAATTCAAACAAGATATAAAAGAAAGGAAAATAAAATAGCCTTTATCTTAAGATCCAGAGATAACACTCTGAACATTTCAATGAGCATTTGTCAAAATTCATTCATTGTTCATTCATTCTTTCAAAAATATTAATTAGTGCCTACCAGATTCTAAACATGGTTAGACTTAAGAGATACATCAATAAACAAAGTAAAAAAAAAAAAACAACAACAACCCAGAACTCCTATCCTCATGGCCTCATTTACATATACATACAAACATATACACAAATATAATTTTACATTAATAGGCTCATACTACATATGCTATTTTATAGCCCACTCTTTCATGTAATGATTTCTTGTGAACCACTTTACATATACATCAACAAATATTGATTTTGCATCATTTTAAAATCTGTCTAGCATATTTTTAGTAAATATATACCATAATTTATTTAATCACCGCCATATGGACATTTATTTCCAATTTCTGCTGTTATAAAAATACTGTGTGAGTATAGTTGTACATGTATATCTTTACATGGTTGTCTAATCGACTTAACAGGATAAACTCCTGGTTTTATTTCTTCCTTGTTTCCTGTTTCTTCTCAGTTTCTTTTGCTGTTTTACTCTGTCTGCTGAGCCCTCTTTTCTAGCTTCACTACACTACTATCTCATACAATCACATGGTTTTAAACAGTATCTATATGCTGATGACTTCCAAAGTTTTATCTACAATCTCGACATTTCCTCTCAAGCTCCAGACTCATATCTGCCTTTTTGGAATTCCACTTGTACATCTGTCATGGAATCTGAATTTTTAAAAAATTATTTATTTACTTTTAGAGAGAGGGGAAAGAAGGGAGAAAGAGGGGAAGAGAACTATTGACATGAGAGAAAAACATTGATCAGTCGCCTCTTGTATGTGTCCTGACTGGGGACTGAACCCGCAACCCAGGCATGTGTCCTGACAGGTAATTGAACCAGTGATCTTTTGTTTTGTGGGACAATGTTCAATCAACTGAGCCACACTGGTCAGGACCAGAATCTGAAATTTAATGTGACTAAGAGAACACTTAATTTTATCCCCCAAATACACTTCTATTGTAGTCTTCTATACTTTAGAAAATGGATCACCAACCACATAGTTACTCAGGCCCCAAACAAGGTGTCGATCTGATTTCTATTTTCTTTACCCTTTGCCATCATAGAATATATCTTTCAAATCTATCTCTAAAATACAGTTCAAATATGTCCCTTTATCTCTATATTTACTGCTACATTCACTTTCTATCATTATAATATAAGCCACTGTAGCCTCTCACTCCTCAGTCATCCTCTATTTCATTGCCCTATCTTACTGCCTTCATAGTACTTGTTATTATATAAAATTAACTTTCTTATTTATATATGTACTTGTTTACTTCCCCTTATTCCATGAGAGGAAAAGCCTTGTCTATCTTGTTCACCACTATACCCACATACCCTAAATCAGTACTTGGCCCATAGTAGGTGCTCAATATATTAGAAATTCTCTTATCTAACCTCCTTTTTACTTACTCTCCTAATTAATCAACTTTTTCCATTCCTCCTGTGAAATATATTGACCGATATCCATGACATGCTGAGGCCTTGAAGGTAGTAGGCCAATCTCTAGTATATCCATGTGCTTTTATCATACCAGTTAAGTTATATATTTATCAAGAGGTGATTGCATTTATTCCCAGTCTTGTGTTATGTAATATAAAGAAATA
This sequence comes from Mormoops blainvillei, assembly GCA_004026545.1. Lineage (NCBI taxonomy): Eukaryota > Metazoa > Chordata > Mammalia > Chiroptera > Mormoopidae > Mormoops > Mormoops blainvillei. The sequence goes on along the minus strand of PVJD01011799.1, from coordinate 15,877 downwards.
TTTTGTAAACTGATGATATACAAATGTAAAAATGAATAGTTCTTTCTATGAAAGTTGAATACTTTAGAAAGACTCAATGAAGGACCCCCCCAAAAAAGCTGAATTGTGCATAGACAAGAAAAATCATTAAAGATTGTGGAAAATAATAATTATTAGAAGGACTGCTTTGTAATAGTCTTTAAGGTCATGATCCACTCTAAAGAAATGGAAACTGTAAATTGAAAACAGTGTATTATGAGTGTAGCTCATACTGACAATAGAAACTCAAACTGAAGAAGCCCAATTCTTAAGATAAATAAAAACCCAGACACATTATAGTGAAAACAAATAGAAAACTTTAAAAGTAACCAGAGAGAATAGATAGACTACATACAAAAACTGACATAATAAAAATAGACAAAATAGATAATAGGTAATATATACTTCACATTAGTGACAATAGAGCCCAGAAGACAATGGAATGATATTACAAAATTCCGAAGGAAAATGACCATTAACTTATAATTTTATATAGTTGAGTTATCATTCATGAGTGAGGGCAATTTAAAAGAAAACTTTTCAAACAACGATTAACAGAGTTCATCAGCCACAGGTCCTCCCTCAAAAAACTATTTAAAGACATATCAAGAAAAAGAAAATTAAGCCCAGAATAAAGGGGTGAGGTTCAAGAAGGAATGGAGTAAAAATATTCATAAATATATTGGCAAGCTAAAATAAGAATCAATGTGAAAAACAGGATTTCTTTTGGTGTGATGAAAAAATCATACCAAATTCACCTGATGAAATTCATCTGCTTTAAAACTGTGATTTATATAATGATAAATGTTTTTTAAATTAAAGCTCCATAATAACAACATAATAACCAATTTGAAGGATACTGAAAAGTAAGGCAAAACCAAAATATTGCCCAAGATAGGAAGCAGAAGATAGATGATAAAAAAGATACAAAGTAGAAGAATGAAGTTAGGAATTAGAACATTGCAGTTATAGCATACTGAGGTTATTTTATTATTCAAGGAATAGAGACATATTTATTTTAAGTTTGGCCCAGTTAATGAGTGCATGTAAAAAATTAAGGGCAACCTCTAAAATAACAAAAATACAATTTCCAAATTTTAGAGAAGGCAGGAGAGATAAAAAAGTAAACCAACCCAATAAATCAGGAAAGGAAAAAGAGCAATGAGAAAACGTAGTAATAGAAAATACAAAATAAGGTAGAAGAATAAATCTAATATAATGAAATACTATAAATATAAACAGATTAAAGCCTGCTTAATCACATTTTTAAAAAACATCCGTAAATTATAATTTCATAGAAAGTTTGAAAGTAAAGGAACAAAAAGGTATAAACTAGGCAAATGGTAACCAAAAGAAAGCTTGTATAACTACATCAGATTTTAAAACAAAATGGCAAAATGTTATTAGGTATAAAGTGGACACTTCAACAAGACACTATAATAATCCAAATGGTATGTATCTGGTAATAGAAATACTAAAGATATAAAAATCTTACAATGTTTTAAACAACCCTGTGCTAAAAATGTGAAAATAGATTAAATAATTAGTGTCTAATTCAGAGAATAGCAAAAGAAGAAAAGTTCTCTCACTCATTCTATAAGGGTAGTATAATTTGATCACAGAATCAGGCAAGAACAAGAGAAGAAAGGAAAATATTGGTCAAATTTACTTGTAAATATAGATATAATATTCTGAAATGAAGTATAATAAATCTTATTCTATATAACCATATGGCCATGTAGGGTATATTCCAGGAATGTACCATGCCACAAAACACTGCTCTTTCTATAGCCAAAGTACCAAGAAAGAAGCAACCTAGGAGGACAGAAAAACTGTAATAATAACTGTTCTCTACTTCAGCCAAAAGTGTGATCCCACTCCCAGTCGTGCCGGCAAAGGTCAGGTGGGGAAGGTGTAATATTATTTCACTTTCCTCAGGCTGTAAAGACTTGCCTTAATCTCCCAGTTGGAGTATTATCAGAGAGGGCTGAGTGGGAAGCTGGGACTATAAAAGAACCCTCTCTGCCATGATGACAGTGGAGACTATGTGGGGAGCCTGGGCTCCCACTTCCAGCTGGCAGTAATGAAGCAGTACCTCTTCTTCCTCCACTAAAGCAATGTCAGAGGAAGCCTGCTAAAACAGAAGAGTTAAATAATATAATACCAAAAGCATCAATTAAAAATCACTTGTCATATCAAGAACCTGGAAAATCTCATCTTGAGTAAGAAAAAATAATAATGAACAGATGCCAAGGCTGAGATGACTAGATGTTAAAATTATCTGACAGAGATTTTAAAGCAGCCATCATAAAAAGGTTTGAACTAGTAATTACTAATACACTTCAAGCAAAGAGTAAAACAATCTAAACAAAGAAATAGAAGATATAAAGAGCCAAACTGAAATTTCATAACTGAAAAAAATAAAACAATCAAAATAAAAACTCAACGGATGGGCTCAGAAAACCTCAATAAATATCTCAATAGAAGAACAGAAGAGCCAAAGAGAAAAGTAGTAAATCTGAAGATAGGAAAATATAAGTTACCCAGTATGAACAACCAAAAGAAAGTACAGTGAAAAATATGTACAGAGCCTAAGGGACCTGTGGGACTATAGCAAAAGATATAATATTTGTGTTATCAGAATCCCAAAAGAGAGCAAAAAGAAGACAAAAATGAAAAAGTAGTTAAAGAAATAGTGGCTGAAATTTTCTCAAATTTGGCAAATGACATAACCCTACAGATTCATGAAGCTTAGTGAATCCCAAAAATTATAAACTCAAAGAAATCCAGGCCAACATATGTAGGCAAACTTCTGAAAACTAAAAACAAAGAAAAAAATTTTGAAAGCAGCCAGAGAGAATTGATATGATTCTAATGAAAGTGGATTTCTCATCAGAACTTATGGAGGTCACAAGGAAGTGGCACAATGTTTTCCAAGTGCTGAAAGAAAAGAACTTCCAGCACAGGAATTCTACATCCAGCAAAAACATCCTTCAGGAATAAAAAGGAAATCAAGGCATTCCCAGATGACTCTTGGATTTCTGGTCAAGATGGAGGCATAGGTAAATGAGGTTTGCCTCCTCACATAACCTCAGAAAAATTACAGCTAAATTACAAAACAAATATCACTTAGAACCATCAGAAAAATCAAACTGTACAGAAATCCATTAACTAAGGTTTTAAAGAAATCACATTCATCCAGATGGGTAGCAGGGATGTAGGTACAGAGACACAGAACTGGCTGGTCCCAAACGCACGTATTGGTGGATCTAAAACAGAGGGATATCCCAGGAATGAGGGATCCCAGCCCCACACCAGACCACCCAGTGCAGGGTTCCAGTGCCAGGAAAGTAAGTCCCTATAACTTCTGGCTGTAAAATCCAGTGGGGTTTGGAGTGGCAGAAAAAACTGTGGGGCTCTCAGGCCTCTCTTCTTAAAGGACCTCATACCACACACAGACTTACTCAGACTCACTCCATCTGGGCTCCAGCACCTTGAAGGGCAACAGCGGCATAAAGGGAGGAACTGAAGTGTCTGGCATGAGGGCAAGAGCTGGGAGTCAGCTTCCTCCCAAAAAGAACTGCAGACAGCAGCCATTGTACCTTTTCTGAGGCCTCCTCCACACAGAGCCACAATGCAGTGGCACCATATCTGAATCTCCATCAACTTGGTTCATGCTGTAAGCCCCACCCTGATAATTACCTAAGAGTCTGCCCTATCCAACTTATGGGCCAACCCAAGCTGATAACATAGTCTTTTCCATATGAAGGGCTGGGCTAGGTGTAGGCTTCAGTCCTTCCTAAATCCACTCAAACGAGCAACAGCTAAGCCCAGTCTCCATACCCCTAGTTGAGTGGCTCCAGGATGAGCACTAGCAGCAGCCACCAGCAGATTGCTTTATAGCTTATATTAAGGGGGCCCAAGGAAGAACACAGGTGGAGGCTGACCTTGGCCTGCACCACCTGGGAAACCCCAGAACCTGTGCACCCAGAAGACAGTTACAGACCATGTCAGAGCAGCACCCAATCACTTTCACAAGCTATGGGGGAGGTGGTTGCTGACCAGGGGTCACAGCGAGTCCTACCAGCTGTCTGGACTAGGTAAACTCCTGCCTTTGACCTGCCAATAGCAATCAAGACTCACCTACAAGAGGAGAAAGTACTCAGTCCACACGAAGGGCACACCTCAAGTACCCAGCTGTTCAACTGGACCCTACATGACACCTACCACATTATCTCACTTTTCCAAGGCACAGAGACATAGCAGCTCTACCTATTACATAGAAACAAACACAGAGAGGCTGCCAAAATGAGGAGACAAAGAAACATGGCCAAAATGAAAGAACATATCAAAACTCCAGAAAAAGAACTGGACAAAAGGAGATAAGCAATCTATCAGATGCAGAGTTCAAAACACTGGTTATAAGGATGCTCAAAGAACTAAGTGAGGACCTCAACAGCATAAAAAAATCCATGAAAAAATTAAGGATATACCAATTTAAACAAAGAACAATTTACAGGGAATCAACAGCAGAGTGGTTGAAGCCAAGAATTAAATCAATGATTTGGAACATAAGGAAGAAAAAGACATCAAATCAGTATAGCAAGAAGAAAAAAGAATCCAAAAAATATCAAGGATAGGGTAAGGAGCCTCTAGGACAATTTCAAACATTCCAACATTTGTATCACAGGTGTGCCAGGGGAAGAGAGAGAGGAAGAAATTGGAAACCTATTTGAAAAAAATAATGACAGAAAACTGCCTTAACTTGATGAAGGAAGTAGACATGCAAGTTCAGGAAGCACAGAGAGTCCCCAACAAGATGAACCCAAAGAAGTACACCCCAAGACAGATTATAACTAAAATGCCAAAGTTTAAAGATAAAGAGAGAATCTTAAAAGCAGTGAGGGAAAAGTGGAGAGTTACCTACAAAAGAGTTCCCATAAGACTGTCAGCTGATTTCTCAAAAGAAATTTTGCAGGCTAGAAGGGATTGACAAGAATTATTCAAAGTGATGAAAAGCAAGGACGTACAACCTATATTAATCTATCCAGCAAAGCCATCATTCAGAATTGAAGGGCAGATAAAGTGCTTCCCAGGTAAGGTAAAACTAAAGGAATTCACCAACACCAAACCATTGTTATATGAAACTTTAAAGGTCTTCTTTAAGAAAAAGAAGATCAAAACTATGACCATTAAAATGGCAATAAATACATAACTATCAACAATTGAATCTAAAAAAACAAACTAAGCAAACAAGCAGAACAGAAACAGAATCATAGATATCACAAACATTGGGATGGTGGCCAGTGGGGATGGGGGCCTGGGGAAATTGGTGAAGAGGTGAAGGGATTAAGTACAGATTGGTAGTTACAGAATAGGCAGGTGGGTGTTAAGAGAAGGTATGGGAAATGGAAGTGCCAAAGAACTTATATGCATGACCCATGGACATGAACAAAGGAGGGGGGATCGCTGAAGGGAGTGGGGGTGCTGGGTGGAGGGAGGCAAAGGGGGAAAAATTGGGACAACTGTAATAGCATAAGCAATAAAAATAAAAAAGACATTCCCAGATCAAAGAAAATTGAAATAATTTGTTACCAATAGACCAACCCCTAAATAAAGCTAAAGAAGTTCTCCAAAGAGAAAAAAAAAAGTGATAGAAGGAATCATAGAACACCAGGAAGGAAAAAGGAACATAGAAAGAGAAAAAATATGGATACATACAATATGCTTTCCTTATTATTTTGAGTTTTCTAAATTTTGTTGGATTATTGAAGCAAAAAGAAAAACATTGTCTGATGTGTTTTTCAATGTATATAGAGGAAATATTTAAGACAATTATATTGTAAACTGGGGAGTTATAAAGAGACATAGAGGAAGGCAAAGTTTTTACACTTTGCTCTAATGGGTAAAGGGATGAAACAAGTACACTGTGATAAGTTATGTATGTAGCTATACAAAGAGATACATTAAAAACCCTATAGATAAATAAAAATAAAATTTGAAAAATATGTTCAAGTAACCAATAGGAAGACATGAAAATAAAAACATAAACAAAAGAACAAATAGAAAACACAAAAAATGAAGATGACTCAAATGTCCCTCAATGGGCAAATAGTTCAACAAACTGTACATCCATTTGATGGACTACTATGCAATAAAATGGAAAAAACTATTGATAAGCACAAGAATTTGGATGGATATGGAAATTATGCTGAATAAAAAAATCTCAAAAGGTCACATACTGTATTATTTCATTTCTATAACATTCTTGAAATGATAAAATTGTAGAGATGAAAAACAGATTCATGCTTTCTAGAGGTCAGAAATGGGGTGGGCATAACTATAAAGGGGTAGTGAGGGCTATCTTTGTGGTGATGAAATAGTTCTGTATCTTGATTACAGTAATGGTTACACAAGTCTAAAATGGCTTAGAACTATACATGAACATTGTACCAATGTCAAATTCTTGGTTTTGATATAAAGTTTCAGTTATATAAGATGAAAAGGTTTGAAAGATCTGTGGCACAACATTGTGCCTGCAGTCAACAACTCAGCATTGTACATTTTAAAATATGTTAAGAGAGTAGATTTCATGTTAATTTTCTAATCATAAAATAACAGCAACCAAAAAAGGGCTGGAGGGAACTTTCAGATGTGATGGATACACTTATTATCTGAATATGGTGATTGTGGTAATGGTTTCACAGGTGTATGCATATCTTCAAACTCACCAAATTGTATAAATTAATGTTTTTTTTGTGTGTGTGTTTATCAACTGTACTTCATTAAAGCTGTTTTTAAAAATCAAGTTGTTACCACAGTGAGAAAATAGATGAACAGTACAAGGGATGTCTCTGTACTAAATTTCCATCTTCTTGTGAATCTATATTTATATTGAAATTAAAAGTTTAGAAAAAGGTAAATTCAAAAAAGAGATCTATGTCATGATCATGTAAGAAGACGACATAAAGATGGCAACTCTCTTCAAATTTATCTATAAATTTAATTCAAATTCAATCAAAAGCAACAGGATTTTAAAAATCAATCTTTACAAGCTGGTCCTAAAATTTATACAGAAGAGTAAGAAACTAAGATTAAACAACACAATTTTTAAGAAGAGCAATGGGGGGGGCAGTGCAGATTTTCAAGACTTATTATAATGTTACAGCAATTAAGACAGTGTGGTATTAGCAAGTGTATAAACAAATAATTCAGTGAAATATAAAAAGAGCCCCAAAAGAATTCATAGAAATTTATGAGACCTAGGTATATGACAGAGGTTGATTATAAATAATAGAGGGTATGTGATAGAGACTATTCAATAAATGATGTTAAACTTATCCATGTAAGAAAAAGATGTAACTAGATAACACCTTTAAATCCTACCTAAGAATCAGTTCAAAATGAATATCTAAATGTTAAAATCAAAATTTTATGACAATTTGATGCAAATATAGAATACCTTTCATGATCTCAGAGTAGGGAAATATTCATTAATCACACATACAGAAAAACTTGCAAATTTTAATAAAAATATTGATAAATGTAACTTCCTTAAAATTAAAATGCCTATAGAAAAAATAACACTGTAAAGTTTAAGACAAACCATATAATAACCAAGACATTTGCCACACATGAAATTGACAAAGAAACAGTATCCAAAAGACATATAATAAATCAATTTTTAAAAAGCAAACAATCAGCCCTGGCTGTTGTGGCTCAACAGACTGAGTGCCACCTGCAAACCAAAGGGTCACCGGTTCAATTCCCAGTTAGGGCACATGCCTGGGTTGTGGACAAGGTTCCCAGTAGGGGGCGAGTGAGAGGCAACCACACATTGATATCTCCCTCTCTTCCTCCCTCCCCCTCTCTCTAAAAATAAATAAATAAAATATTTAAAAATAAAAAAATAAATTAAAAAGCAAACAATCAGAAAGAAAAATGGGTAAAGAATACCGACAGGCAATGGACAGAAGAAACTAAAATGATCTATAAATACATGAAAATATGCTCAACTTCACTAGTGTTCAGAAAAATACCAAAAAAAGAGAGGTACTATTTTTACTTGTCAGATTGGCAAAAAATTAAAACTCAAAAGTTGTCAATGGGAACACATAGACTACTGGTGAGGCTGTTATTTGGTAAAGCCATACTCTTTAACCTAGTAATCCTACCCTACTTTCTAAAATGTACATAACCTAGAGAAGTTCCCATCCAGTATAATAAGACACAAGGACACCAGTGTTCATTGCAAGTTGTTTGTTTTTAATAGTAACAAATTGGAAACAACCTAAATACCCATCAACTGGGGAATAAATAAATTAAATGTGTCCTAGTTGTACTATCAGTTACTATTCAGCAGTGAAAATGAGCTACATCGATTTGCACCCACATGGACTGATCTCAAGAACATAATGCTGAGTTGAAAAAGTACATACATAAGCATATAATGTATTTTTCATGGCCTGGAAGAAAATACACCAAATTAAGGAAAATGGGCTGACTAGAAGTGGGAGATAAAGGGAACTTCAACTTTTCTGCTGGTATTTTATTCTTTTTATTTAGGAAAATGGTAGACAAAATAAATAAATAGTGTTTTTCCACTCTGTGTGGCAAGAGCACAAGTATTTGCTATATTCTACTCTGTACTTTCCTGTATTTTTAAAGCTTTCCATACAAATGAAAAGCATGTAGTGTCAGATGGCTCTGTTAAATATTCAATTTGGGGGAACCACAATATTAAGATTACTAGTAACTTTATATGTTAACCTTCTCAGGGACAGTTTCATTTCAAAGAAGGTTGCAGTGTTTAATACAATGATTGAGGCACTGCAGTACTTGCTGTCACTTATGAATTGTGGGTTATGAAGTTTTGAAGACAAAGCTTCAAATGGTGTAATTTTTTCTCCTATGCACTAGTCCTGCAGTTTGGGTAAGATGCCACCACTTTGACAGAATGACAGGCTTCCTTTAGGCTGACAGATCAGAGAGAGGAAACAGGGCACATTTCCCCCTCATTTATGCTCTCATTCTTTATAAATAATACTGCATTTAAAACAATTCTACATAAAATGAAATTTAGAAAAAAAATTTATAGAAACATGGACACCTGTGCACAAATAAATCTCTTCAAATTTTATCAAGCATTTAATTTACCTTGTTCATCGATCTTTAGTAGATTTAATACGATTTATATATTTCTTGGCTTATCTGCAGAGTATCAAGGCTTGATCATGGCTTTGAGACTCCTACTCCTTTCACCCCAGTCAACTGTACCAGCTGTTTAAACTTCTCAAATATTTTCTTCAGCCACAGTATTTAAGTGAAAGTTGTTGTTGTTGTTGTTGTTGCTGTTGTTGTTTTGCTTTGGGCATGTTTCTTCTCCTAGACTAGTGCTCAGAATCTTAACTATCTAACTATCCAATTTCTCTATGTGTCTTTACATGGGGGAAAACCTGGATTTCTGTTCTACACAGCTTGGCAAAGTCTAGCAGCTAGTAAGAGACTACAGCCAGATGTACATCTGCATGCCAGCAGCAAGAAGGTATGGGATGGTGCTTTTTCAATCAGAGGGGAATCCTTTTCCCCCCTCAAAGGAGATGACCTTCTCCCTCCCATCAGGTATTTGGCTGCTGGATGTTCACTGATTAATTACTGAAGTTGCACCTACACACAATTAGTCTTCCTAACAATTCTAGCAAACTTCCAGTTCATTCCTGAATCTGCTTCTTATTTTTTAATCCTCTTTTTCCCAAAGTATACATTTGAAAAAAAAATAGTTAAAGTAACACATAGTTTTTGAAAAAAATAAAGTGATTCCACCACAATTTCTAATGTTAGAAATTCAAGTACCAGTGGGAGAGTATTTTCAGAGGTAGAGAAATATTTCAACTACCACTCAAATCAAAACCCCAAGCCAATCACTTACTCTATTCGCATGTGATATCTTATTCCTAATAACTTCTGGTTAATTCCAGAAATGCATTTTATATTGGAAAGGTAAGGCAACATAGGTATCCCTTCTCTGTACCCCCAACAGCCTCCTACATGCCCAGTAAAATAGCATATCAAGTTCGTTATTAATAACTTCCTTTTCTAGTTTGCCTCATTACTGAGAATTCCCATCTGTTTTCCAAGACAGACATATGATGTCCCCAGTACAATCTCTCGATGAAACCTAACCTAAAAACTACCTCTTGGGATATATTCTCATTCCTATGGAGCTCAACATGCAATGGAGCCAGTGGTAGAAGTAGTTGACTGTGAGAAGTATAATTAGGGGTTCTCCAAGACAGGCTAAATTAACAAGCATGAGCTGACAGTTACTACTTTACATAAGATCCCATCTCTGTAATGGGGGAAATACTGGAACCTGATAAATGAGCAGTATGGAGTAGTTTTATGATAACAACAGCAATTAGCTCTGCAAAATTTGGGAGCAATCCAGCTGAAAATGTGTTTACTTAAGCTCTGAAAACTGCACCTATCCATCCTACCTCCCCACATTCATTTCTCTCCACTCCCACATAACACATACCTCGTGGGCTACTGCAATAATTCTAAACTGTGATATAACTGACAGATGATGATCACATGAGGGTACTCAGGGAATACACAATTCTTGGCATGTTGGCTATTCATCGGACCCTTCTTTAACTCTCATTGGAACACACTGAAATGCAAGTAAGTGAGAGTGACACTGTTATTGTAAACATAACCTTGAATCCATTCCAACTTATACCTAAGTAAATCTTTCAGAAATTTTGGTACATTCACTATTATCACAAATTATTTATGCCCCTTTTTACAGCCAATTATGGTACATCAACTGTGGTCGACAATGGCTATTCTTGTCATATCTGTGACCTGTCATGCTTTCTCATGTCTCACTAAATGCTTTCCCCTCTGTTCCAAAAGGTCCTAAACCCCACATGACAAGTCTACAAAACAAGTTGGTTGATTGACTGAAGGAAAGAATGAATGAAGTGCTTGCAACCTCAGATAAGCCCCCATTGCATTTATAACATTCTCTTATTGGGCCACAGCCATGCATCAATGAAAAATAATACTCTGTTATGAATAGGAAAGCCAACCATGATTACAGGCAATTTTCTTAACCAGAAAGCATTGAGTCGTAAGACGCTTTGCAGCTGTACATTTTTATTAAGGGTTGCTTTAAAAAAACAAAAAACATAAAACTTGTTTGCCAAGAGAGGGCAAAAAGACAGATGCAAATTTCAGTTGGAAAATAGGAACATTCAGAGACTCAAGATGGTAAAGGAGTAAGTGAAAGCTACACTAATGGCCTCCCAGGACCAAACTGGAATTAAACTAAATTATAGAAAAATCATCCTGAATAACCAACTGAACACTAGCTGGAGAGAAGCCTTATAATCATAGACAGATGGAAGAAGTCACATCACCACAATGAGACTGGTAGAGAGTGTGGAGGAGATGCAAGAGGGCTGGCGGGGCTCCCATGTGTGGCAGCTGAAGTCCTAGAGGGACATTTCAGCAGCTGGGGTTTCCCCCTGAGATGTGTAGGGTCTAAACCCCAAGATGGACTCCCCAGCCTACAGCACCAGAACCAGAAAGGACACCAGATAACCTCCAGCTGTGAAAAGCACCAGGGTTTCTGTTCACCAGGGAGAGACGACTGGAGATACAGATAGCCTCTTAAAAGGCCAGTGAACATAATTCCCTTTGCAGCCACTTACCCTGGGCTATGGCAAAGGGAGGACAGGGTGAACTAGAGACACTTGAGGAGAATCTGTGGCTGTTGGTTCTGGAGAGAGAACTGAAGGAACAGCCACAAGGATCCCTGTGCTGAGTCATTCCCCACACTGCAGAGGCCATCTTTCTCAGGCACAGCGCTCTTCTCCAAGTGGCATCAGCCTGAGGGGAAGCAATAGTGCCTCCCCTAAGAATTACTCTGCCCCACCCTGTGGTGCTTAAGCCTGTTGCTGAGGTAACAGCTGAAAGTCATTTACTGATTAACCCAACAGAAAGCCTATAGGCAGAGGTGGGTCCCCCAGACCTGGTGCCAACAAAAGCCAGCTTTGTTGCACAGCCTATTTCTGTATGCACAAACCCAGGCCTAGCAGAGGGAGCCACAAAGCTGTGGATCACTGATAGCTCCAAACAGGTTTCTCAGAGCCAGTCACAAGTAGGGTTTGACTTAGGTCTGCACCAAACCTTGGAGATCTACCTACTACATAGAAACAAACATAAACAGACAGACAAAATCAGATAACAAAGAAATAGGCCCCAAAAGAAAGAACAAGAGAATTCTCCAGAAGAACTAGATGAAATTAAGGCAAGCCATTTATCAGAGAGAGAGAGAGAGAGAGAGGTTAGAGTAATGATTATAAAGATACTCAGCCACACGAAAAAGACATAGAAACCATAAAAAAAAAAGATCAGTCAGAAATAAAGAATGCAATATATGAAAGAAATAATACACTGGAAGGAATAAACAGCAGGTTAGACGAAGTAGAGGACTGAATCAGTGATTTGGAAGACAAGGTATAAAAATCACCCAAGGAGAGGAGCAGAAAGAAAACAGAATTTTAAAGAATGAGGAGAGCTTAAGAAACCTTTGGGGCAACATGAAGTATAACAACATCCGCATGATGGGAATATCAGAAAGAGAAGAGAGAGAGCAAGGGATCAAGACTATAGTTGAAGAAATAGTGACTGCAAACTTCCCCAGCCTGGTGAAGGAAAAAGACACACAAGTCCAGGAACCTCAGAGAGTCCCAAACAAGTTGGACCCAAAGAGACCTACACCAATACACATCATAATTCAAAAAAAACAAGGCTTAAAGACAAGAAGAGAATCCTAAAAGCCACAAGATGAAAGCAGGTAGTTATCTACAAGGGAACACCAATTAGACTATCATCTTATTTCTCAACAGAAACATTTCAGGCCAGAAGGGAGTGACATGAAACATTCAAGGTGATGAAAAGCAAGGACCTAGAACCAAGACTCCTTTACCCAACAAGGGTATCATTTAAAATTGAAGGAGAAATAAGGAGCTTCCCAGACAAGGAAAAGCTAAAGGACTTTGTTTGAACCAGTACTGTAACAAATGTTCAAGGGCTTGTTTTCAGAAGAAGACAAAGAGAAAGAAAAATAAAACAGAGGAAAACAGTCTAACAATAAAAAGACACTACATACATATCTATCAATAATCACCTTAAATGTAAATGGCTTAAATGTTCTTATCAAAAGACATAGGGTAGCTGAATGGATAAGAAAATGAGACCCATATATAGGCTGCCTCCAAGAGACCCACCTCAGATTGAAAGATAAACACAGAGGAAAGCTAAAGGGATGGAAAAAGATGTTTTGTGCAAATGGAAAGGAAAAAAAAAACCTGGCATAGCAGTATTTATATCCAACAAAATAGACTTTAAAACCAAGGTTATAGTAAGAGACAAAGAAGGACACTATGTAATGATAAAGAAAACAATCCAACAAGAGGACAAAACACTAGTAAACATTACGCACCCAGTATAGGAGCACCTAAATATGTGAAGCAAATTTTGATAGACATAAAGGGAGATAGCAACAGAAATTAAGTCATAGTCGGGGATCTTAACACCCCTTTGATTCAATGGGTAGATGTTCCAGACAGAAAATCAACAAGGTGATAGTGGCCTTAAAACGACACACTAGATCAAATGGATTTAATTGATATCTTGAGCATTTCATCCTAAAGCAGGAGAATATACATAATTTTCAAAAACACATAGAAGGTTTCCTAGGATAGACCACATGTTAGAACACAAAACAAGTCTTAGTAAATTCAAAAAGTTTGAAATCATATCAAGCATCTTCTCTGACCACAATGCTATGAACTATAAATCAATCACAACCTGAAAAATACACAAAGACATGAAAGGTAAATAACATGATATTAAATGATGAATAGGTCAACAAAAGATCAAGGAAGAAATCAAAAGATACCTTGAAACAAATGAAAATGAGAACACAACAATCCAAAATCTACGGGACGCAGGGAAAGCAATCCTAAGTGGGAAATTCATAGCATTACAGGCCTAAATAAAAAAAAAAAAAAGAAAGAAAGAAAATAAATAAAAAAAGAAAGAAAGAAAGAAAAAGCTCAAATAAACAATCTAATTATACACTTAAAGATACTTGAAAAAGAACTAAAAACAAATCCCAAAGTGTGTAGAAGGAAGGAAATAATAAAGATCAGAGCAAAGGACCTGAACAGACACTTCTCCAAGGAGGACATGCAGAGAGCCCAAAGACATATGAAAAAATGTTCAACATCATTAGCCATCAGAGAGATGCAAATTAAAACCAAATGAGATACCACTTCACACCAGTCAGAATGGTCATCATTAATATAGCAACAAACAAGTGCTGATGAGGATGCTGAAGAAAGGGAGCCCTAGTACACTGTTGGTAGGAATGCAAACTGGTACAGCCACTGTGGAAAACAGTATGGAATTTCCTCAAAAAACTAAAGATGGAACTGCCTTCAATGCAGTGATCCCACTGCTGGGACTGTACCCTAAGAATCCTGAAACACCAATTGAAAAGAACATATGCACCCCAATGCTCATAGCAGTGTTATTTACAATAGCCAAGTGCTGGAAACAGCCTCAGTGCCCATCAGTAAATGGGTGGATCAAAAAAATGTGGTATATTTATACAATAGAATACTATGCAGCAGAAAGAAGGAACTACTACTCTTCACAACAGCATGGATGGAACTGGAGAGTATTATGCTATGTTAAATAAGCCAGGCAGTGAAAGAAAAATGCCATATGATCTCACCTATAAGTGAAACCTAATCAACAAAACAAACAAATGAGCAAAATAGAACCAGAGATTTGGAAATAAAGAATAAACTGACAGTGACCAGAGAGGAGAGGAATAATGGGGGAAAGAAAGGGAAAGGTCAAGCAAAAGAACATGAATAGTGGACTCATGGGCAAGGACAATGGGGGAATCGAATGTGGGAGCGGGGGGGATGGGGTAAGGGTAAGCAGTGGGAAAAAAAGCAGGACAACTGTGACTGTACAATTTTAATAAAAAGATCAGAGCAGAAATAAACAAAATAGAGTAAAAATGAAACAAAATCAATAAATCAAAGAGCTGGTTCTTTGGAAAGAAAAACAAGATTGACAAACCTTCAACCAGAGTTATCAAGAAAAAAAGTGAGAGGGTCCAAATAAATAAAATCGGAAATCAAAGAGGAAAATAACTGACACCAAAGAAATACAAAGGATTGTAAGAAAATACTATGAAAAATTATATGTCAACAAACTGGACAACCTGGATAAAATGAATAAATTCCTAGAAACATACAATCTTCCAAAACTAAATCAAGAAGAATTGGAGAATTTGAACAGAGAGATTATACCTAATGAAATTGAAGCAGTAATTTAAAACACTTCCCAAGAAACAAAAGCCTTGGGATGGCTTCATAGGTGAATTTTACCAAATATTCCTAGAAGAACTGACACATCTCCTTCTTAAACTACTTCAAAATATCCAAGAGGAGAGAAGGTTCCCAAGGTCATTTTACCAGGCCAGCATTATCTTAATTCCAAAACCAGATAAAGACACTACAAAACAAAAAGCAAAAAACAAAACAACTGTAGGCCAATATCCCTGATGAACATAGATGCTAAAACCCTCAACAGAGTATTAGCAAACTGAATATAGCAATGCATCAGAAAGATCATACACCATGAGCAAGTGGGATTTATTCTTGGAGTGCAAAGGTGGTACAGCATTTGCAAATCAATAAATGTGATTCACCACATAAACAAAAGGAAGGTAAAAACCACATGATCATATCAATAGATGCAGAAAATA
>PVJD01011798.1:0-43975 GCA_004026545.1 Mormoops blainvillei | reverse complement strand
ATTAGTTGTGCTGTCACCTCCTGAACCAAACCTGATCGAACTGGCCACCTTCCTCAGCGGCAATCACAGAACCTGATTTCTCTCATTCTTGCTTCCTGTGTTCGCTTCATGGCAAACATTGAATGCAGTGACTGCCTGTAGCCTAATTTGTGATGTAATTTGTCCTTCTGTTCTCCTAGGTTATTTCAAACCTGCTAGCTCACAGCCACTCCTTAGAAGAGCTGTAATGGCTTAACTTAAACCTGCTGCTTGTTGATTTCATCAGCTGAGAAGAAAGCTCTCCTCCTTCCCAATATCTAGCTCTTGGAGAAAGTTTCAGGATAAGCAACACTGGCCTCTTAGCCTGCCTGGATTTTTATATCCTAGAGTAGCTGATTCAGAGAAGAATTATGAGTAGAATACAAAAATTATGAAAAACAAGTGAGAGGGAAAATATACAGAATTGTTGTCAAAGTCACCATATTTTTGGTGCAGGGTCACCCTAGGTGAAATTATTTTAATTTACCAATTTGAAGAGACAAAAAATATCACACTGTAAAAACCACAGTATTCACAGTAGTGTGTGGCACTGATAAGGTGCACCACTGATAGAGCAAATTGAGATCAGACATTTGCAAGACCATTTCACGGTGGGGGTGGATATCATGTGAACAGTTATAATATGGTTAATAACATTGCAAGGCTGATAGTTCTCATTTTATAATTCTCTTTTACAAATAGATTATCATACTGATTAGCTACGTCTGGAATATTTGCCATTTTAATAGAATAATTTTGTACTATCCTTTGCTTTAGCTCTGCAGCCTCCAAAGTAATGTTCAGAGGTTCCAATAAGTTTTAGCATATCAAATGCTCTAGATGACTGAAAAGTCACCTTGGAATGAGAAACCTTTGAGCATGGCATGGTGGAAGGAGTGGGGGCTTGGAAATCACATGTGGCAATTATAATGGCAGTATAGATGTTGACATTTTACTTAATTTGTCTGAAAGTGTTTCATTAAAAATGGTAATACAGAATCTACCTTGCAGGTTTATTGAGAGGGTTAAAATAATCTCTCTCACATGCCTAGCCTATAGTTCAATAAGCGGTCCATACACAGTAATAACAAAGCATAATTCATTTTTTCTGTTTTTTTCGTGGTTGCACATTCTTTTTCTTTCACTCCTCTTGGATAATCAGAGGTCTTGCAAACAATGTGGTGTACTAGAAACTGATACTTCTCGAAGATATAACAGAGGAAGCCAAAAATTTGCTGTAATTGGTAACAGAACTTTTAGGTGAGAAAATAAAAATCATTTACCAGGTTTCAAATCCAAGGCATGTTCAGATATTTTAATATGACCTGGACAGTTTATGAGAAAATGGAGCCAGAACTTACTTTTGTTCATGTAGGTGACAGGAATCATGGAAACGGGAGAGGTGAGGCTGCTAGCCTCTAGAAGTATATTACAATCTGTAAGCATTCTTCTAATGTTAAGAATTATGGTTTTGTTATTGTTAAGCTATAGGTTGAATCTGGGAAATCTGCCAACAATAACAATGATTATTGTTCCTAAGGTACTAACAAAGGCAGATGAAAAAAACCTATAAAAACGTGGTTCACTTAAATAAAATTCATGCCAGTTACAGTTATAGCCATCTGGAAAAATTCTCATTTATCCATAATGTTTTCTTCTAGAAATTGATACCAGCATGTAATGTGAAAATGTAACACAAGAAAGTAGGACCTGAGCTAAATTCCTAACAGTGGTTGCTTATGAAAGTTTGAAACTTTCTGGTGTCTCCATCCTGAGAAACTTCACCAATCTCAGTGCAATGTGGATACCCAACAGTTCTCATCTCTATCTTTGTTTCTGGTGTCTCCATTAGACCCTTATTTTCCTTTCTGGGAGAAGTGGTTAATTGATATCCCTTTTGCCAAACCATTAATCCATGAATGCATATCTCCTTGTACTAAGATCATGAACACAGCTTGAGAAACGTACGCTAGAAACAAAATCAGCTAAGAGGGACTAGTATTCATTCTAAGTACAGTGGAACTAACCACTAGACACACAGATCCCTTATGACTTTGCCCCGTACTGCTTCTACCTCACATATCTGAATTCTCAGTAGGTCATGGGAGGCATTCTCTTCTATTCTATCCCAAACATTTTAACAAGCTCCTAATGCTAGAACATTCTTTCTCCATCCTCTTCAGTCAAATAAGTCTTTTCCATCCTTCATGTTTCAGCTTAGCTATTTCTTCAGAGAACCTTCCCTAACACTCCTCCCACCATTGACCACCACAAGAAAAGCTTGTTTTGTTGTTCCTCCTCTGTGCTTCCACAGCTACTATCGAGGGAATTTAGATAACATGTTAACAAATCTTTTTCTCCTTCTAGACCATAAACTGCTGAGAGCAAAGCCGGAGTCTGTTTCACTCTATTGTTCCCAGCACCTTGAATATTGGAGGCATTCAAGAAATACCAGTGAAATTAACACGTTTTAGAAATCCCGTCTTGAAAGCATTTACAACAAATAAACTGAATCCTTAACCGTACAAAGCAAATTGTTCATCTCTCAGCTAATTTCAGTGATGTAGGCTACCTAAACAGGTAATTTGAACTTGATTTACACAGCTTGCTTGTGATAAACTTTATCAGCTATCACCTTATTGCTACTTTTCTTTTCTCTGACATTACCTTTTTGTGATTTGACTTAACGTGTCTAGTCAATTGGAGGATGCTATTTTTTTTCAAACATGAAAAATTTCCTTTAGAATGTTGTCTTTTAGAATGATATCTCTTCTTCATTTGCTCTATTCCATCCTACTAGAACTTACATTACATGCACCTTATATTTTCTTGTGTTCTCCCTCATATGTCTTAGTTGCATTTTCATATTTTTCATTGCTGACCTCTGTATCATGGGTGATTTCCTCATACTGATCTTCCAGTTCCTTCAGTCTTCCTTTAGTGGCGTATAATCTTTCATTTAACTCGCCCACTGAATTTTTAATTATAAATACAATGTTTTTTATTTATACAATTTATAATTAGCTTCTTTCAAAACTACTATTCTGTCTATTCATTTCTTATATATCCTACATTATTTTTCATACCCATTTTTATTATAGTTTCTAGCCTTCCCTTAATTTCTTTAATCTATTCTAAAAATATTAATGTATACTCTTTTCCAATATGTTCTATTATATTCCTTTTGTTAGTATATTGATTCCCTTCTTTCTTGCTATCTGTCAGCTCACAGCTTTGTAATTTTTTATTGTGAATTTAATTTCACTGACGATTATTTCTCTTTGACGGTTCTATTTGCCCTGTATTTTCAGTATGTTTTGCATAACCATTCTTGTTTCCTTCTGTCAGAATCCCTAATTTATCAATTTTTTTGGATAGATTTTATGTTAATTTCCTGTCTGGAGTCCCCGTACTGTAGAGGGAGTCAGGGCCGACACCAAGGACGAAATGAAATGTTATCTGCCCTCCTGCAGGTGTTGAGACGCTATCTGCCCTGACTAATGCTGTAAATGTTTCTCTCCCGCTTCTGTAAGCCCCTTCGCGCCAAATCTATACTACTCCCAATACCCTCCCCTGCTTAGCCCAGCATAAAAGGAATGCGGGGCTATTGTTCTGGGCTCAGAATTTGGAGTTTGTCTCCTCTGGGCCCGTGCACATAAATAAAGATCGTGCTCCTAACCCCTCAGTGTCTGGTCGTTTCATTTTTCCGTAACAGTACTTCCTGAGCTGTGTAAACACAGGTCGCTTGCTCACCCAGGCCAGAAGCCTCAGGTTTCCATTTCTCCTGGTTAATTGTTCTGACACAATAATGTTCATGGACCAAAAATAGTCCAGCAAACATTTACTTCTCCAGCTAATTACTCATGAGTAGTGTTTTTGAGTCTTGGACCTTATGTAGGGGACACAAATCCATTTTTTTTTCACCTTATCTAGGTCAAGGTCATCTGTCCCATATGAGCATGCCCTCTAAGACCTTAGGGTCTATATTTATACCTACTTTACTCAGCATTCCAGTCTTTACTTCTCTTTCTTTTTGCTAGTTGAGACTAAGGCAGCAAATTTACAGCTTAAAAAAATAGAATTTTAACACAGAATTCTAAATGAAATAGCAAAATTCTTTAGTCTAAAGCCTCATTGCATTGCTTGCTGAACTGATTTTAAAGTCAAGTCCATTTATAAAACTGCTTCCCTTCAGCCTAGTTTGCAGTCACAGAGATGTTTGGCTCTTCTCAGTTTTGTCCCTGGGTCTCTAAATTATTCACCAGCAAACACTCCCCTCTCTAGTCCCCATCTTTCTTATTCACTTTTGTTCTCAATCCCACTCTCAATCTCTCTCATACACAGTTCACACACACACAGAAATCAGAGCCACTAATTATGGCTCTCAGCTTAAGCAGTGATAGAAGATGTATATCGTTTCAAGGAGGTTTCTTCTCTCTCCCTCTTTCCATTATATCCCCCTTGGCTCATGACCTTTCTGATCTTGCTTTCAGACACGGAATGCCACTACTCCTGTCTCAACAACCTCTCAATACCATCCGGCTCTGTTGTGTTTATGATGCTAAGCAGGGGTGTCCAAACTTTTGGCATCTCTGGGCCATGCTGGAAGAAGAGTTGTCTTGGGCCACATATTAAATACACGAACATTAACAAGAACTGATAAGCCAAAATAAAAAAGGTTTTAAGTAAATTCAGTTTTGTGTTAGGGCGCATTCATAGCCCTCCTGGGCTGCATGTGGCCCACGGGCCACAGGTTGGACCCCCTGCAGGTGCTACAGTTCATAATTAACTGCTGGATCCAAGTTCTCATATCTCCATAGGAGTCAGAGCTCTTTTTGTTTCAAGTAGAAAGGGGTTTACCCTCTGATATGGTACGATAATTTGGCTGCCCAGCGCTTCAGCTCTTTGGACTCATTCAAAGGTAGCTTTGATACTGTAGGTTGACCGTTTCCCCTGCCATGGAGTTTCTGTCATGTTCCCTAGTAATTGCCATATTGGTCCAGGAAAAACTAATTGACAGCATCCTTAGCCTCCCTCTTTTGATTCTAGGGTGTTTAGAGGTAAGGCGAAGAGGAAGCCATAGTATTTAGCTTCCAAACAGAGATACTTTTGAGCGTGAAAGGAGGCACTCATGTAGTTACACCGGGAACTAGGCTAACTTTCAGGTCCCGTTTACGTAGGAACCTTAGCTGCTTGTCTCGACCTCCTAAAGTCCCATATATGCACACGTGCACACACACACATTCTCCCTCTCTCTCCATATATACGTATATATGCAAATTAGGTCTCGATATGACCATATGACCATAACCCTAATTGTATTTCCTGCAGCATGTATTTTTTGTGTGTGTGAGCCTAAGGGGGCGTAGGAAAAAAGTATGAAAAATTAAACATCAGTTAACAGGACAGACAGAAAGAGGGAGGGAGGGGACCAAAGAGAAACCGTAAGCGCTTCAGTCACCCAGCACTGGTTTAGCCTCCCGCCACTGGAGCTGCTTGAGCGGAGTTGTGCTGCGCCAGTTCGCCACTGACTCAGGTTGAGGCCCATCGTGAGAAAGAGTTTTAGGAGATACTTTAACACACTTACTCTCATAAGGGTTCTGAAGATGTAGTTCATTAGTTCACATAGTTTTCTCCTTACAATAACTCACAGGACAAATTTCTCATTATTTGGTCTCAGTACCAAAAAACATGTCTATCTATGAACAATTGCTTTATAGTATATTTATGTTATAGGCCCAGTATCACATGATTACTTACCTTTTGGGGGGGGGTGACTAAGAAGCTCAGAATAAATTTTATGTTCTCTGGGAAATGAATGAAATGTATGTATATTTTGTATATTAAGTTCTCTCTTTTATATATTTTTCTATCTTTATTTTCCCCATAACCTGATTTCCTCCGCTGCCTATATTTTATTTCAACTTTAAAGTTAAAGACACTTCAAATGAAATGGGAGTTTCAACTAACTTCTTAACAATAAATTTACCACTCCTTTCGTACTCTTTTACTTGGATGACTATAGGGATATAAACACTATTAAAGCAGTATCATGTTCAAAGATGCACATGTAAGCATAGATTTTGACAGCAATTTTCACTTTGTGAATGAAAACATGGCAGAAAAATTAGGCTTATGTGTCAGTAGGTTTAACTCAAACATTATCAAAGATTCTTTATTAAAAAATACCACTTGACTAATTTTACTATCAAATACTGTGAACACTGTCATAAATCATTTAGAGGCTCTAAGTAAGAATCTGTTATGAGAAGCATGCTATAATCATTTGGACACTATCCTGATATTTTATTCCCTTGGTGTAGGATTTCTGACAAGCTATACTTAATGGGGAAAAGTTTAGAATATAGCTGGACCCTGCAATAATTGACTATTGTATAAATGGAATTTCCCAATGCTCTCTGTTTCCACCACCTTAATTTTTCTTTTTCTGAAAATTTTTTTATTGGTCATTACATTCAATGTGGAGCTCAGTCTTTATTACCTTCAAAGAGGATATGTTAAGATGCGCTATATAAATCCCCTACTGTCCTGTTTCCTCTCTCCAGCAGCCCAGTCATCTGTATGATAAAGTTCATTCTGGTGTTAGAGTTTAACTAACAGTGAATTTCACTTTATTTCAATATTTATGAAAGCTTTTAAACATGTGGTTAAGTGAAGGCCTTCTTGTGGGCTGCAATCAATATTTCTTAACATAAGGTAGAGAATCCAAATCTTCTGAGTTTCTTTCACTGTGTGAGATCAATATGGCTTTGTTGACAAAGGATCCCAATTTGAGTAGTCAGAACAACTCCACATGTTAGGAACACTTTTTACAGTTTTATATTATTATTATTATTAAAATTGTGGGGTTTGGTGTTTTGCTCATCTTTTCCTTTTTAAAACTTTCCCCCCTTTGACTAGAAACATACAGTGGGGGAATTGAGGCCAAGAAACCTGATCCACAATAATTACCACTTTCAGGCTGCAACACCGTGTTTCCTATTAAGCCCATAGAGCAATTAGCAATGTCTTGTAACAGCTCTGACAACTGTTTCTTGACCTTATGTGAGTACAGTACTGACACTTTTAAGAACAAACTGGTAAACAGCGTTGGTTTCAGAGGTCATTTCAGCATCTGTAGGAGGGGAGTTGTCTGTGGGGAAGGAGAGTCTTTGACATAAATGATCCTGTAGGTGGCCCAGGTTGGAAAATAAATGACCCAAGAAAAATGTCTTGTTAGTATGCAGGGAGAGTTGGTTCCCTTGGGTTGAGACTCAAAGGCAGAGCCCATGACAGCATTTGATTAACCTAAAAAGGTACCAGCCAGGTGGGTCCACACTGGGATATAATTTCTAGACCAAGAATGAGGGACCATAGACCAGCTCTTCCAATCCTGAGTTGTCTAATTAAAATTTCACTCTTCAGAAGTAGCTCTAAAGTGGTCTCTTTTGTACCACCAAAGTGGACTTCTGGCTCTAAAATGGACTTTTCTGATCTGCCTAGAAGGTTCCCAAAATGGGAGATTATCAGGGTGCTAGGGATGACCACAGGTTTGAGAATTAGAACTGGGGTTGAATCCCAGTTTACTTGTGACTTGGCTGTGAGCAAGTCATTGAGCTCTAAGCTTTACATTTCTCATCTATAAAATGGGAATTTTTTTCAAATATCTGCCAGAAAGTAGCAAGGGAGAAAAAATGGTGGATTAGACAAGACTGCAGCAAACTACAGCCAATGGACCAAAATCAGCCTACTGTTTATTTTTATAAATAAAGTTGTGCTGGAATAGAGCCACGATTACAGACTACAACCGCTTTCATACTACAAAGGCAGTAGTGGCGGCAAAGAACCCTATAACCCTAAAAAGCCCAAAATATTTACTACCAGGCTCTTTAGAGGGAAAGGTCTGCGAACCCCTGGAGTAGACCGTTTAGGATCCTTATCTAAAGGGCTAATTAGACAAGCAAAATCTCTGGGTTGATTGTCTGTATCAGTGATTTCAAACACAACTTTACACAGCCTTGATGGCTATCACTCAGTTGTAAATGTGTCCCACACCATTTGTTATTTGTGAGTAGTATTTAAAGGAATAAAATTTGTGAATAATTTTCTTGTTTTCTAAATTATAGCAAGTTCAAAGTGATTTATGCAGTAGTGGTACTCTCACTTTTTTCTAATACGGTTTTTTAAGGGGAAGAGAAGAGGAGAGGGATTTACAGTTAGGGCTCTAGGTACTACCACATCCCCAGCTGCACCAAGAGAACATGTAGCTTGTTATTCCACATGCATCTTAGGGATCAGCTAGAATTCTTTCTGCTGTAGGTCAAAGAATACCTTGATAAAAATGAATTAAATTAATACAGACATATACTTTTACTTGACAGGGATCTCACAAGTGGATGGTTCTATGATCAGATCAAACATGTCAAAGCTGTAGAAGTAATTTCTGCAACTCTCCTGAACATTGCAATCTGTCCTATGATACCTTATGAGAATGTCTTGTGATACATCCTACAAAACAGTATTCAAAGCAGAAAGAAGGGAAAAGGCAAAAATGGGGTTCGTTCCTCTGCCTTTTTCTTTTTTCTTTTCCACAGAAACCCAGAAAGAATTACTACTCTTTGCCTTATTGGCCAAAACAAAGTCACACACCTAACCCTTAGGCTAGCACTTACACAATAAAAGACGACTGCTGATACTTGATTAAACCCTTCATGATTCATTCCCTGAAATAGGGCACACTGACAATCTGTCAAGGGAAAGAGAGGAGGAAATGACTGCTTCATAGGAAATTAATAGTGTCTATATGGTAGCTCGAGAAGTGGTTTAGAGATTTATTTGCCTTGTGAGGATTGTGAAAGAAATCTCACTAGCTTTTGGAAAATACGTTTTTCTAAGAACACAGCAAACTCTTTTCAAAGATGTCAAAACTCAGGTTACTCTGGACTATTAGCTAATGAAACACATTGCAAAAGTGTTTCCCAAAGTGTGTTCTCTGGAAAAATGCTCCCGATGGCAAAATAGTCTATGATCAGATAGATAAAGGAAATATTGCATACTATCCCCTCACAATGCAAATTTTATAGCGCAATTCAGCATAGAAAAGTCTCTGAGAAGTGCTGCAATAAAGAACATGTTCAGTTTGGGTTTCACTTGTACATTTAGAGGGGTTTTATAAGGCCTTGTAGGACTAGGACTACCAGGAAACTGACCTGACTTACCATCCTTGAAGATGAAGTGGGAGAGTACATCTTTGACAAATGAAAACGAAACCTATCCATGGACCTCCAGGAGGACCTGGGGGAATTTTTCCTTCAGTGACTACACACCTGGGTCCCAAACTTCCTCTGGTGCCTCTTCTCTAGAAATGGCTCTGACAGTACTTGATGATTTCAAGCATGCTCTTAAACTTGACCAGTATCTGGGAATATCAAAGATTAGATTGAACATATTAGAGGTAGAATATGAACACAAATATAATTCTGTGCTAGTTTTGCACACATTTTAATTCTTGTTAAGTCACATACCCTTCCTCCCTTGTCAGCTTAAAGGACCCTCCTCCAAAGTATGGGTTAGGATTAGGGAAAGATGAGGTTGATAGTTAAGGTTTGGGCCCATTTTCTCTAAGGCCCCTCTTCTGAGTTCAAACAATTTCCATTCTTTTGTCCCACATTTAGCTGTTTCTTCTAGGTAACTGCCTTCCCCCAATCCCAATTTGTTTCATACATCATGGTATGCTTAGTGTAAATAGTATGCTTTGTCTGTTTTTACTTTCCACTCATTCTTTATTTTTGTATTTATATTCTTTATGTATTCCCACCATAGTTTCTATTATACAAATGATTTCTCTTATATCAATGAAGATAATCCCCACATCTATACCTCAGTTCTAATCCTTTTTTCCTATCTAAGGAAATTAAACCATGAACTAGGGCCCTCTCCGCATTTGGCAACTCAGAGTGTCTAATATTGACCTTATAAACTTCCTTCAGAAACCTTTATATTTGAGAAATCACTCATATATTCTTTCAAGTTGAATTGTCAGAAAAAATTCCTAGCCACTTTTAACACATCCATTTTCTTTCCCCAAAATTTAATCAGTTAACCTGTCCTATCAATTTTTTCTCCATAATATCTCTTCTCTTTTACTCTTCAATTTCTAGCTACTATTTTCATTCAGATACTCAGATTTCATTATCTTGACTTGGTCTACTTAAACAGCCTCTGCATTTTCCTTTAAAAAAGAACTTGTCATCTGAACTACTGCTAAATTGATTTTCTTAAAGCACAGTTCTGGTCATGTCACTTTCCCCTTGAAAGTCCAAGAGACTCTCCATTGCTTATAGAATATTGCTGTAATAGAAAGAACATGACCTTTTGGTCAAACAGACCTGGTCTAAATTTCTGCCGCATTACTTCCTGACTGTGTGTCATTGATCAGACTATTATACTTTGGGGGTTTCAATTTCCTCATCTATAAAGTGCACCTAATGACACTGTGTTAATAGTGATGTCCCATTAGATAAGGTCATTTATGACACGACCTGTAAACCACCTAGCACTCCGTCAGACACGCAGTTAGTAAACCAACAACCGACCAATTCAGTTAGGCTCTTTTTTCTCTTTCCAAGATTCATTAGCCTAGCACTAAAAGTCCTTCAGAATTTATAGGTAGAATGTAAAAATTACAACACAAGTTAGGAACAAACAGATTCAAATGTGTGTGTGTGTGTGTGTGTGTGTGTGTGTGTGTGTGTGTATGCATGTGTGTGTGTTTATTTTTCTACGCAGGGGACTCGCTTACTAGACCTAAAAGCGAATGGAGACATAACAGCAATAAATTAATGATTTGGGGTACACAAATTTTTAAGGAAGCTCTCTATTAAAAATTACAAAAATAAATGAGAATTTTAAAGTATAGTAATAATACACAGCAGGTAAAAGCTAAAGGCCTTCTATACAAAAGGCTCTGACAAATTAATAAGAGAGTACAAACACCACAATAGTAAAATAAACAAAGAACATGATGTGATAATTCATAAGATAATATATGATCCACAGATATTAAAAATGTGTAACTTCAGCAACAACTGAAGTACTAAAAATTAAAATACCATGTTAGTAAGGAATTATTTAAATTATTTTATTCAGTTATGATCTTTCTCATTGTAACCTCCACTCATATTCCTAATTCTGCCTCTGAGTCAGCATAGAAAAGAAAAGGGGACTAAATGGTAATGGCAAAAAAAATACAATATAGGTTAAATTTTAAGAAAGGAGAAAAGACAAAACTTTATCACATATCTTCTTTCTATTAATTGAAGAAATGTGTGATTCTGTCCCTATAGATTCTTTGCCTAATAATGGCCACTTTCTTCTGAAAACTTGCATTACTTTATTGAAAGTTCAGGTACTATTTCAGCACCCAGAAGCACTACAAACTTTCAGAAAATGTTTGACTGTAGTACCAAGTTTCAGAAAATAATTACTCATGGTATAACGTGAGCAGAATATGACAGACATATATTTAAATCAGTGGTTCTCACCTGGGGACAATCAGGGTATTTGACAATGTCAGGAGATATTTTTAATGGTCACAACTAGAATAAAGGGATTTGCTGGGAGGATCTAGGTGGCAGGGATACCGGCAAGCATCTTGCAACATACAAGAATTTCTCCTCCCTCCACCAACAAAGAGTTATTTTGTCCAAGAGGGCAATAATGCTGTGGTCAAGAAACCCTGATTTAGATGATGATTTAAGTATACTGTGTCCAAAGGAAAATAAACATATTTTTATATTTTAAATTCTTGGTAACTTTTTCAGGGAAGGGGCCTCTATATTAGTGGACATATCAGGCTTTGAAAAAAGATTATTCTCTGAACAGCTAAAGGGTCATTAAGAAATTTCCCACTGGAAGAGTTCTGGCCTCAGCAATGATTTCCTAGGGCAAATCTTACTCTCTTCATGAATACATTTGCATTCAGTTAAAGAAATATATCATTTTTCTTGTAATCTTGCCTATGGCATTATTTCCTATTTATGTTTCCAGAATGCTATGCAGACTTTAAAAGAAAATTGGTTTCACATCTAAGGATCAACAAAGCAATAATCTGTAGTTAAATAGATTTAAATGGCAGAATTCTTACCAGTCTTATAAAAATTATTTTTCCTGAAAATTAGCTTAATTATTTGACTATGAGGGAAGGATGTAATGCAAGATAAAGGAAAATACGCACACACACACCCCTTTGAGAGCAGTCTACACAAAGAATCACAGTCACAGCACTAATTTAACATGTGGATTCTATTTCCCTAGCTTTAGGCAAGGACTCATAATAATATGGAGAAATATGTGTAAATATTCTTTAAAAACCTAGCAAAAACAAAACTTTACTTTAAACCAATGGTCTCCTTACTAAACTTTGAATGTAAAAATGTCTCCTGTTGTCTTCATTCTGAAGGAATGAACACTGTGACGCACAAGAGCTGAGCTAGTGGGCAGCGGGAAAACAGTGGGGCAGAGAAACGAAGCCTGCGTGGCAGCAGTGGGGTCCGTGCTTCTTTTTCCCGGTAACAGTGAATGCTGTGCTCCTTTCTTTAATGGCACTATCTCACCATATGGCTAGATAACCAAGTGAATAATAACCAAGTGAAAAGATACCAGAAGCAATGAGTTTCAAGAAACACATGCTAAAATACGCACTACTTGTGTTCTTTCAGGAATGGAGGAAAGTTTTGATGATGGATAACTTGAAGCCCCAATAATGATGTTGTCAATTATTAGCTGCATTGTGACTTACCTTTAAGACCAGCAGAAAAGCAAGTACCTGGAAGATACTCGTATGCAGTTATAAAACCATCACACGATAAACTATCAGATAAAAAAAGTGATTTAAGTTGACATTTGAATTGTGATATTTAAACATTGGAAATTAATTAATATTCTATTCATATAATCTTTAATCATATTTAGTATCATTTGCATAATACTCTTAATACAGATAATTGAAAAACTGGCATTTGTTATGGGCTGAATTTTGCCCCACTCAAAATTCGTATGTTGATGTCCTAACTCCCAGTACCTCAGAATGTGACTATATTTGCAGATAGGGTATTTAAAGTGGTAATTTTGTTAAAATGAGGTCATTAGGGAAGCTATAAGTCAACGTGACCCAGTGGTCTTATAAGAAGAGTTTTGAACACACAAATGTACAGAGAGATGATGACGTGAAGATACAGGGAGAAAGTGACTATTATAAGCCAAGGAGAGAGAATTCAGAATAAATAATCCTGCAAATGGGGCAGGATAGTAACAAGCTAGAAAAATTCCTTGGCAAGTAG
Organism: Mormoops blainvillei; assembly: GCA_004026545.1. Classification (NCBI taxonomy): domain Eukaryota; kingdom Metazoa; phylum Chordata; class Mammalia; order Chiroptera; family Mormoopidae; genus Mormoops; species Mormoops blainvillei. The sequence continues at coordinate 30,617 of PVJD01011798.1, read as the reverse complement.
AGTAGGGGAACTGAGGCAGAGCTGAACAAACAAGGCAAGTAATTTATAGCCAGATATAGAAGGTCATTTCCTTAGCGATGGTAGCTCCAGGCCTAGAAAAGCAGCAAAAACAGGTGGGCAATGCCAGGACCAGCTGCAATGACTAATGATCCTATGCCATGGCACTGACCAATTAGTGGAGACCATGACCTTGAAAGGACACACTTGGAAAACTGATGAATATTCTGCTGAAGCCCTGAGAATCTTAGGGGAGCCTAAGATTCCATCCTGCATGAGAAAAATAAAACTCTCAAGATGAAGGACCCAGGGCCTGCTGTCCTTCTGGGGAGCATGCCCACACTTTTCCCTTCCCTCTTTCCTTCCCCCACAAGCCCGTTTCGCATAAAGCATAAGGGATTCCAGGAGACTCGCAATCAGGGGAGCAATGGCAGCTGGCAGCTTATCCAGGCTGATCCCCTGAACCTGGCCCCCAGACCCCCTTTCCTCTGAATTCCCAGTGAGCTAAGATAGCCTAGCCTACGTTCTCCTATTGCTTCTTCTATGCTTAGCCCATCCTTGTTTCACTGCCCTCTGACTGAATAAATGAATCCTCACTGTCACCTGGATTTGTGTTGTGAAAACTTTCGTACATGAAGTCAAGCCCACACACTAACAGCTGGCCCTGGGCAGACCTGCTCAGGGCCAGGTCCCCTGTCCAGTAACACAAACACTTTGCTCTCAGACTTCTGACTTCCAGAATCATGAAAAAAATAAATTTCTGGCATTTAAGCCAACCAGGCTGTAGTATTTTGTTGCAGCAGCCCTAGCTCACAAATACAATGTTTAAACAAGATTTCTCTTCCAAACGGTGAATTCTTGAATGAATGTCATCGTTTTTCAATTTATATAGTGCATTTATTCTCAGTAAATTAAAAACCTTTCAATTAATTGTTATTTCTGATTTCAGTGGCCAAGTTTAGAGTTTTAAATTAAACTAAAATTTACCTGTAGTAAATTTAGTTTTTCAGCATAGAGTTCCGTGAGTTTTGGCAAACATGCAGGCATGAGACTTCGAACACAATACAGATAAAGAGCAGCCCTGGCGCCCCCGTGCTCTCATAGCTCCAAGCCTGAGCTTGGCCTAGGGAATCTATGGCCTGGGGACCTACCGCTTACCACTGCCTTTCACCCTCGGCTTGCGCTCCTCCTCCCCTTCGGGCCCCCCACCGCCGTCACCCCTACTCATGACTCTCAAATGGTTGAGGGCAGTTCCCTAGGTTGGTAAAGGGGACTTTTGCCCCAAACCAGGGCTATTTCTCAAACATCCTCTCTCCCTGCAGTTTGAAAGCTACAACCTAAGGCCTAAGGGTGAGGGAGTTGAAGAAGCCCAAGGTGAGGTCAAAGGCTCTCATTTGATCAGAGAGCTTTCTGCATTTGAATGCAGCCACTGAGAGAGTTCAACTGGGATGATTAGCCCTGACTACCCCACCCTGCCCCAGCTTTCACCCCATCCCCCATCCCCTTTCCTCACCTGCAGGAGCCTAGGGCTTTTGTGCTAAGCAACGAACCAGGTCAGCAGGAAAATCACGCGGGCATAAAGCTGAGTTGGCATCTCAGGCAGAGCGGTCAAGGGGACAAGCTGTTTGTGGATGAGAGAAGACCTGTTCTGGGACCGCCCTCCCATATACTTCTCTGGGTAAGAGAAAGGCTGGGCCATGTTGGCGGGGCGGGGGTGGGGGGTGCTGGAGTAGGGATGAGGAAGAGAGAATGTGGACTATGGGATCAAGGGACCACAGTTGCTGGCTACCTGTCTTGAAGGCTACTGGGCACTGCTGGCTCCTCCTATAACTCGGTTCCTTTTGGAAACCTCTGTCGTTACTACCGAGGTGCCATTTGCTGAGAGGGCCCAAACTAAACTACTCCCCTCCTCCTGTTTTTTAAGCAGCCCGAGTCTGAGCCACTGCAGGTTCTCCAGATTTTCTAGTAAATGGACTGACCTGCATCCTCCCATCCGACCAGACCATTTTACAGAAATGCCTCCACTTTCAGTTTTTTTTCTTTTTGTCCACAAAAATAAACAAGCAAGCCCCCTTGTCCAGCCCCAATCACCTCAAAATACCCAGCCAACAACTAGAAGTGCAGCCGGTCTCCTTCTACGACAGTTCCCTTAGAGAGAGTCACAATCTTAGAAACACCTTCAGTCATTCTCGTAAGCTCAATGACGGACTGCTCTCTCCCCGCCTCTCCTCTGGCAGAATGCCGTGCAGGGAGGAACCCAATTTCAACCTTGCATAACTATACCACTCAGGTGAGCTGGAGACAGTATCCAAAAGCTGCCAGATGGCAAAAAAAAAACCTAGATGTCATGAGTGCCAGGATATTACTTTGAAGTACAAGCAGGTTAAAATGATGGGAAGCTGAGAAGCAGAGAATGCTGTGCAAACAGACCTTGTTAACGCTAATTCTTAATTGCTTTAACCTCCCTGCCTGGGTAGTTGCATTTCCACAATTGGTTCTCTTTGTTTAACCCAATATCAAAGCATTTATGTTTCGCCACCTCTCTGGATCTTCTCTGGTTTCCTTAGGAGGGCTCATCGTGTCACATGAAACTTAAAGGAAATAAATCTGTGCCCGTTTTTCCTGTTCATCTCTTTCATGTCTGTTGAATTCTCAGGCCCACCCAGGGCCACGAACCCTAAGAGGGGGAGGTAAGGTTTCTGCCTTGGTAACATCTTCCTTTCTGACACCTTTGCATTCTATCTCCTTCTCTGGCTGCTTCTTCCTCTTTTTTATTTATTTTTTAAATTATTGTTTATTCTATTCCAATTCTTTCCATTTTTTCACCCTTTGCCCTCCCCTGTCCGGCCCACCACCCCACTCCCGCAGTCCATGTCCATGGGTCATTGACAGATGTTCTTTGACAAACCCCTTCGCCTTCTTTCCACCATTGCCCCCTCCCCTCTTTCCTCTGGCAGCTGTTAGCCTGTTCTATGTTTCCACATCTCTGGTAGTGTTTTGCTTGTTAGTTTATTTTTTTTCATTATATTCCTCTTATAAGTGAGATGATACAGTATTCGTCTTTCACCAGTTGGCTTATTTCACTTAGCGTAATAGTCTCCAGGTCCAACCATGCTGTCACAAAGAGTAGGAATTCCTTCTTTCTATCTGCTGAGTAGTATTCCAGCTTGATTCTTCAGTATGCGTGACAAGCTCTTGTCTCTACAAAGTCTGTGAATATGGGTGGTATCATTCACAAAGATTAAGAAGGAGGAAGGGGAGGGGGAGAACAGTCTGTCATCCTCCCACATCCCCTTGTGCATTTTTGGATTCAACTCAACCTACTTCTCCCCTGCTTCCGCTGACCGCTACATTCTTATCTTCTTATATATAGTTTGTGCTTTCCAGAATGTCATATAAATGGGATCAGGTAGATGTAGTTTTTAAAGACTGGGTTATTTCACTTAGCATAATGAATTTGTAATTTACCCAAATATTTGACTGTATCTATAGTCTGTTTCTTTTTTTATTGCTTAGTACTATTGCACTGGATGAATAATGCCAGAGGTAATCTTTTTTCCAGTTAAGTAATATTTGGATTTTTTCTGGTTCTTAATTATTATTTAAAAAGTAACTACAAATATTTACATGCTGGGTTTTGAGTAAATATAAGTTTACTATTCACTTGTGTAAACATGACTGAAATTACTGAGTCATATGCTAACTTTTTACTAAATTTATTTTTAAAAACTACCAAATTGTTTTCAATAATGGCTGTCGCATTTTACATTTATACCAGCAATATATGAGAATTTCAGGGACTTTGCATCCTCTTCAGCACTTAGTATGTTCAGTTTTTTAAAATTTTAGCTACTCTAATAGTTATATAGCAGAGTCTCTTTCTGTTTCATTTGAATTTACATAATCACTAATGATGTTCAACTTTTTTGCATGTGCCTACTTGCCATTTGTATGTCTATTTGGTAAATTGTTCAATCTTTTGCCCATTTTATTTTCAGATTCTTTTCTCATAAATGTTTCAGCTGTTATGTATTTTTCACTGAAATACTTTATCCAACATGTAATTTGAAATATTTTTTTCCAGACAATGGCCTGTATTTTTATTCTCTTAAGTCTTTCAAAGAACATAAGTTCTTAATTTTTATGAAGCCTGTTTCATTATCATTTCTTTTATGGAACCTGCTTTTGATGTTTGAAATAAGAAATCTTTGCCCAAGTTACAGTCAAAAGTTTCTTTCTATGCTTTCTTCTAGTTTTGTAATTTTAGGTTTTCATTTAATTCTGCTATCTATTTTTATGTAATGTTTGTATATAAAGTACAAGGCATGATAAAGGTGTTCTCTTTTGGTACTTGGTTATCCAGTTTAATATCCATTCATGATTTAAAAATCTCTCAGAATACTAGGAATAGAAGGGAACTAACAATTCAATCTAAAAATGACATTTACAGAAATATATAAAACCAACATCTTACTTAATAGTCAAAGACGGAAAGCTTTTCTCCTAGATCAGGAACAAGATACTGTTTTTATTCAACACCATACTAAAGATTCTACCTAATGTAGTAAGATGAAAAAAAGAAAATAAAGCACAGGAAAGTGACAGAAAAGTGACAGAAAAGAAACAAAGCAATACATATTCTCAGATAATATGATTGCCTATGTAGAAAATTTCAAAGAATCTATAAGGTGTTCTTAGAACTGATTCATGACCCTTTGGATTTATACTGGATGCTGGATACAACAGAATCTCTCCTTTGATATCCCGTTCTATATGTGAACTCTGGCAAGTAATTATTAATTTTTTATTGAGATAGTTGCCTTCTGCCATTTCAGCATTGAGGATGATTTCTTTTGGTTTTTACATTAAGTTCCAAATTTATTGGACTTCCGTGTATCTTGTCCTTAGTGTCATTGTGTTCTATTAACTACCTGTACAGTCTCTGTAGGTCAGACCCCTTTGATCTACTATTCGCCAATGATAATGTAATTACATCCACTTTGCTTCTGACAGTTAAAAACCTGTCACCTGACTATTATTTTGGGTTCCTATCATCTTCATTGCTATCAGGGAACCTAATACTACCAGCAGCCCTGGCTGGCTTCAATTAGAGAATCTCCCGCAGTGATGAAGGCGACCACCTTGCCAGTGCATTCCTTCTTGCTTAGTTAATGGAGTCTCCTACCAGTTCTCCCACAAAACATGGGTAGCTCCTGGGCATTCTGGCTGTCTACTGTGCTCACTTTTGTGATGTTTATCATTCCACCCTCCACTATCTGCCATAGCAGTTCTGGTAAGTAGACATCATTGAATGTGAGCCATTGACTTATCATTTTTTCTAAGAGTTATATGAGGTATTGCAACAGCCATGGGCAATCCATTCTACATGTATCTTATCCCAGTTTGTCATCAGTAAAAAATTTAGCAATTGCACCATGATAGCATGCTAGGAACTGTCAGCTATCTATTATCAGTGATGGTGTCCTCATTTCCAGCTGGTACTCTATCTCCAAAATTTCATTTTGGAGACTTTCATTTTGGTTCCTGTCTTTTAAAAGCATTTCTGATATAAATTATTTTATGTCAGGTATCCAAGAATTCACATTCTGAGATGGATATTTGTGTGCAGAATGTTTTTGAGGAGTTCTTTTAGAAGCACCCCGTAACGTAAGGGGAGAAGAGTTAAGCAGAGGGAAAAGCTGACCCACAATGCAGTTACATCAAGGTGACCCTTCTGTGTTGTTTTCAGTTGAGGAAATGATGCCAAGTCCTTATGTCATAGCCTCAATAAGTTATTGTATGTAGGTTATCTCCAAGAGGGGGAATAAGTTTGGACAAGTCAGCTCCTTTGACTGAGGATAGGTCCTGAAAAAGGTTTTAACTTTTGAGCCATCTGCAATGAACACATGGGGACTGTTGGGGCTATCAGTTCCTGTGAAGTGGACAACAATGTGGACAGCTCATCAAAACATCCACCTGCTATATAGTTTAAATTTCAAATGCTATGAGCAGTCATCTCAGAATCTCTAAAGCTTTAAATGATATGGAATATGGTTGTATCTTATAATGTATTTGATAAAAATGTGGCAATTCATTATTTGCTTACTAAATATTATGCCAGATATTGCACATGTTTTTGCTTTGACTTGAGAATTAGATTAGTGAAATGATTCATTTTCACAAAATTGAAAGTATTTAAGATGAATCATTTTCATTTTCTAAAAGAGAAAAATGTTTAAATGATCTCTAGATACAAAAATGATTTAATATTTTAAAACCTTTGCTGTTCAAAAGTGTCCAAATTTTTTTATTAACTATGAATATAAATGTCACAATCCTTTTATAAACATTGGTATAAAAGTTTACAGTATAATGCAAATTTAACAATGCAAAAGGCATCTTTTAATGTCAGAAAGATTTGATTTTGATCGGAAAAGATAATTTAAACAAAGTGCCTGAATGATTAAATAACTTTTGAAATGTTGCACAGCTAATTAATCATGGATCAAAGATCATATTAAAATAAATGCTAAAGTCACTGTTGCTTTAACTGGTGCCAAACCTCAAACCTTTTTTCTTGTGATATTTCAAAGGTTTTAAGTTGTTCATTGTGTCATCACCTCTGATGGAACTGTTCTTCAAACAGCTCAGCCTCATTTCTGTTTTTGTGTCCATTGTACACCATTAAGAACTATTCAAAACATGTTCTTTGTCAACTACTACAGGTTTTTTTTAAATTACCTCCACCATAAAAAGCAAAAACTATATAAACTAAAATAATAAAAGTCACAGTTTTGCTATTATCCACATATTACAATCAATATTTATTACTCAACTACAATTAAATTATAGTCAACATCTGAATATTTGATAAAAAATTTGCCTTCTGTGACTTTGGATCTACTAGGTTCATTGCTACCTAATCTGTAATAGCAAACCCACATTCAAACTATACTAATTTATTGTGCTTATCTAAACTTATAACTAAGAACTCATAATGGTAGTTATTTTTGAGTATTTAAATATTTTGCATACCTACCATTCAATAGGCATTTTTTTCAATATATACTGTGCTATGATATAGGATTTCACATCCATAGTATATAATCAATATATATTAACCATAGAAAATACAATAATAATATATGTAGTATTATATACAGTCACATATTAAATTCAATATTCACAAAACTATGTTGGGAGGTATTATTTCTATTTTTCAAAAGAATAAACTAGGTCCCAAGAGAAGTTTATTAGATTCCCTAAATTATAAGAAACAGAGCAAGGACTTGAACCAATATCTGTCCAACTCAAAAGCTCTGATTCTTTATGGTGTATGATTCCCATGTGAGGTCTGTTTCTTTGGTATTTGAACTTGTCAACTTCCCTTAGACATTAATCTTTCTGGTCACCTACCAGGGTGCTTGAGATTCCTGGTAAATATGACACAGCCCAGTGTACAACACATATTATTAGTTAAAACTTTTAAGAAAACATAGAGGGGAAAAAAGAGAAGTTTCACTACTTTGATTCTTCCACCAAATGCCCCAGAGCAATGAGGATATGCAAAATTTAATTTCATCTAGAAACTATAGTCATAAAAGAATGATAAATGGCAAAATTATATACATAGAGAGATTATTATATATGTATACAAAGTTAAGAAAATATATCATATGAGATGTCAAAAACTCTTCTCAAGCTAAAAAGAATAAAAGCTAGTAACTGGGTAGAAAGTAAGTCAAATAATCCCTGATTCTATATGAATAAAATTTTAAAAGCATCTTCCCTGAAGTGCTATTAAATCGATTATCATTAGACTAACAAACATCCAGTTTGGTTTTGCGTGGACCCCGTAGAAAACCATTTCTACACTTGAGAAAGTAACCCACTATTTTTCAGGAAAAACAATCTGATTATTTTAAGGCAAAATGCAGTTTGCTTTTCATTTAATATATGTCAGCATTTTCATTTAAACATTTATTAATATGCTTTTAGGAAGAAGTCTGCTTACTGTTTGCAAATGTCCAATAAATGTATCTTGAGAGATATAGAAAGAAAAATTAGTGGAATATAAATATTGTCAGAACATTTACAGCAATATAAATATTCCATATAAAGTCATTTTGCTCTTTGTAACATTTTATTATGCTTTCCCTTCTTCTCCTTTTTTTCTTTTCTTTTCTTTGTTTTTTAAGACAGAGGGAGAGAAAAACGAGAAAGGAGGGAGAAAGAGAAGGAGAGAAAAATGGATGTGAGAACATTTATCAGTTGCCTTTTGCATGTGCCCCCAGAGATCCACATCAATCAGAAAAGTACTTTTTATTAAGAATAGAATTGAAATAACTTACAGGAATGCTTGCTTCCCCACAATTGAATTAAAGAAGTTAAACTCCCTTTAAAGGTTCACCAAAATGACATATATTCACACATTTTTTCAAGGACCCTCCAAAGGAACATGTGCTTATTCAATTAATAATTACTGAGTATTACTACACATTTCTCCCTGTCTATAAGAATGGGTTCAACCTGAACTCCACTGCTCATTGGCATTGGAAATTTGACCAAATAACTATCTTGGAGCATCTTATGAGGGGAGACCCCCCAAAATGGAATTTATTTATTAAAAATTGTCTGTTTACTCTTACATGTTTAAACTTGTCACCTCAAAGGACTCTCGATTTGATGCAATACACCTATTGAGACGTTCTTCCCACTACTCAATTCATTAATTGTTTTGAATTCATTAATTTTGATGCCTTTTAGTCCTTCTTCTGCATTAATTCTTTGTTTCACCTCTTCCACATTGGCAAAACATTTCCCTTTGAGAACATTTTTCATCGGGGAAACAGGAAAAAAAAGTTGCTTGGGGAGAGATAGGGTGAATAGAGAATGTAGGACATGGGGGTCAAACCACCTGTGGTCAAAAACTGCTGAACACTCAGTGCTGTGTGGGCAGGTGCACTCATAAATCATCCATCATAAAATGAGCAAAAGTGTTGAGTCTTCAAAAAAAAAAAATCACTGAAGCTGTACACAGCCTCTCGCAACACCACCAGCTGGTACACTGATACAGATGGGTTCCTAGAACACATGTAGCACGGGAACCTGTACTACAAGAGGTCCACCCTCAAAAAGAAAATTCTGGTTTTTTGGAATTCCCCCTCATAATGCCTAACACACAGTGCATATTCAATTTCATTGTGGAAAACAGACTGAAAAAGAAGTATAGATTGAATCAGGAAAACTGCAGAATCCAGTGGATCAGGGTGGAAATGGGAGGGTCATGAAGAGTACTTATTTATGGGTACACTTTGAGGCAGACAAGATATTCTCTGAGATATGTGATAAAGCCATCAGACAAGGAATAATGGAGTTTTTCCATATACTGAAATGGTCTAGCAATGGGTAGTGAAGGTTTATAGCGGAGGGAGGGCTGGGGCAAATGGGTAGGGGAGGTGGGGTGGGGAGGGATGTTCCGCGGGGGAGAGTACACATAGGGTACAGGGAGAAAAAGACTAAGAACTCAGTTTTGAACCTGTTAAGTTTGAGACACCTGTTAAGCATTCATGTACAGATATAGAATAAGCAATTGGATGCATACATTTGCAGTTCAGGGGAGAGATATGAGTTGGAAATAAAAATTTGAAGTAATATAGATATAGACGTTAGTAGGATATGAGACTAGATGAGATTACACAGAAGCTAAATGTAAATAGGAAAATATAAATATCAGGAGATGATATCCAAGGAGTGAGCCCAGAGACATTCTACTACTTGAAGTTGGAGGAGATGTGGGGGAAGAGAAGAATGTGCTAGGACAGAGCTGCTGGAAAGTTAGGTGGCAAACCAAGGGAGGGTAATGTTCTGAGAGAAAAAGCGAAAAAATAAAGTACTTTATGTATTAAAAACTGCTGATGAGTCAAACACACGATGATGAAGATTTAATCGCTGGGTTGAGCAATAAAAGTCAGTGACGATAATAGTAATTGCAGTTTTGATAGAGTGAAGGCATGAAGTGTGTTCAAAACGAAATGAAAGCAGAGAAATTGGTGATAATAAGTAGATAAACATGCTTTAGAGTTTTACTGTGAAGATCAGTAGGAAAATGAGGTAGCATTTGCAAAGAGAAATGAGAGTGATGTAATTTTAAAAAAATTTTGATTGAGAAGAGATATAATAACATATTTGTAAGCTGATGTAAAAGATCAAGTAGGCAAGTAAAAAATTGATATGCAAGGCATTGGTTACAATGATTCACTGTAGAATTTAAGCCTAGTAGAAAGGAGATGTGAACACGAGAATGTGTGAACTCCCTGCATAGCTGTCAGCATATCTACCAGTTAAGGGAAAGTACAGGAACCAGGCTATCGGGTTTGAATTCCATTCTGCCACTTAACCGGCAGCGTGACTTAGGCAAATTATTGACCTTGCTCTATCTCAGTTTCCTCACCTCTAAAATGGCAATAATAAGTAAACCTTCCTTAGAAAGTTAGTATAAGAACTAAATCTGTTAATATTTGTGAAGGGCTTAAAAGAGCAATTTTTTTACTATGTTTGTTAAATATGTACACACACATGCACATACACACATATAATATATTACATACATCCATAAATACAAAAGTAAATACATTCTTAGTGAATTTTTTCTGAACACATTTTGCTTCTTTACTCCAAATCACACTACTACATTTGCTAATGGTCTCTAATACCAGCGACACTTCTGTAAACAGAATGTAAACTAGATCCCTGAACTAGAAAGCAACATTTAAATTGAGGCCCTGATACTGCCCTGCTTCAGCTTAATTTTATTATAAATCAAACTCCTTAGCTAAAAATTGATTTAGAGTATTTTTTGTGTAATAAACAAATGAGGAATACAAAGCACTTTGCCCAGTACTTGTAACATGGTATATAGTCAATTAAGAATAGCTAGTAACATTGTCATGTTAACCTTAGATTTTGGCACTTTGTCTGACATAGATATGCTATGGGAAAGAGAGTACAATCCATTGAGATTAAACTTCTTTCTTATGCCAGCCTCTCCCATTCTTCTTATCTATATTTCATGTTGAAAGATAACCTTCAAAAACATGATACTGACCAGGGAATGAAAGGATTTAGGTCACAATGAGAACAACAGACGTCTTATTCCAACAATGATCACTGTCAAAGATGGATCCTATAACATTTCTGGTTCTGGCAAGCAGATCGGTGTGCCATCAAACACATTTATTGGTAATAAAACTCCATTAAATATTTGGCAATTTTTGTGTGTTTATGTGGAGCAGCTTATATTTGTTGAAGCCAACCACCTATAGATGATTCAAAAATTAGAAAAAAAAGATTGAATTGATAAATGCATGTGTGTGAAGAAGATGCATTACAAATAAAAATAAATGCAATGGACTGAATGTGTATGTGAAAATCCTACCCCTCAGTGTGATCATATTAGGAGATGGGAGGTGATTACATCATGAGGGTGAGCCCTCCTGAATGGTATTAGTGCTCCAATTGAAGGAGGTGCCAGAGAGCTCTCTTCCCTCTTTCACTATGTGAGGATGCAAGGAAAGGAAAAACTTTAAATCAATATTCTGTCTATGAACCAGGAAGTGGGTTCTCATCAGAACACTGAATCATTGGCTTCTTGATCCTAGACTTCCCAGCCTCCAGAACTGTGAGAAACAAATGCTTGTTATTTCAGCCACCTAGTCTGTGGTATTTTTGTTGAGGGAGTCCAAACTTGCTAAGATGATTAAGGTACTTACACTGGTTATCAAGTAACAGGAAAATAAGTGGTCAGTGAAGAACCACTCAAATATATTTATACAAACAAAGACTGATGGGCTAAGAGCCAAGATAGCCCAAAATGCACTGGCTCACTGGGCAGTGGCCTCAGGATTTTCTAGTTGTCCAGCTTGCATGCTTCCATGTTGGGACTTACTTGATTCGAATAATTCCAGGCAAGGTTGCTGGTTTAGGAGAGAAATCCTAAATTGGCAAGTTATACATAATTGAGAAGTAAAAATGAACTCTGTTGGGTAAAGAGGAAAACTAGAACTGACATTTTTAACTTTGACGACATCAGAAAAGCATCTTTAAGGATTTTTCAGAACTGAAATTTTTTCTTGTATTCATGACACTTGGTGAAATAAACATTACTGTCTTTATTTTTAAAATGATGGAACTGAGGCAATGCAAAGTCATTCAGTGTATATCAGGCACAAGTTTTAAATCTAGATTTTTTTTTTTTAACTCTAAAGGCATTTCTTTATTAAACCAGGTCTTTCTGCTACCTGACTTTTGTTATGCATGTATCAACCTACATCTCTCATTTCAGAGCCCAAATTACTCTTTTTCTTCATCTCTACTTAGCTTTTACCTGACTCTAAATTTTACCCTTAACATTTCATCACACGGTACCTTCACAAATCACCAGTGGTTTTCTGGGTGTCACATCTAGCTAATTTGATTATGTCTTCCTTCTTCAAGTTCCTTCATCCTTCTATTGTGGTGATCTCTCTTACTCTTTGGTCTTCTTTATCTACACCTTCTCAGTTTAATTAGTAGGCTCTTCTCTGTCCAACTCCTTTGGTTTCATTTTGATTTTGTTTTCTTAAAATAATTTTTATTAAATTTATTGGGGTGACTTTGGTTAGTAGGATCATGTAGGTTTCCGATGTACTAGATCTGTACATTGCACTGTGTGCCCACCAAGCAAAGTCAAACCACCTTCCTTTGCCATTTATTAGGCCCCTTCTAACTCCCATCCCTCCCCACCCCTGTCCTTCTGACAACCACAGCATAGCTGTCTATGTCCGTGAGTTTCAGTTTATATCCCATATATGGGTGAAATCATATCGTTCTTAGCTTTTCTGACTGACTTATTTCACTCAGCAGAATGTTCTCAAGGCCCATCCATGTTGTTGCAAATAGCAATATTTTATCTTTTCTTATGGCTGAGTGGTATTCCATTGTGTATATGTAACTGTTCAACTCTTTAAAATAATATTCATATGACCTTCTTATTCCTTCTCTTCTCATGCCACACATTCTCTCTGCATAATCTTTTCTACATTCTACAACATTTCCTGATGCCTGATAAGTATAATTTATATAATATTCATTATTTAACCCAGAATGGTATAGAAATCATTTAAATGCCACAGTTCAACATACAAACCTTCAGATATTCTTCTGGCTACCTATCAGTTAATTTAAAGAATTTCATCAACTTTTAGAAATGAATTATCTGTTATAATATTTAGCCTCTAGGGTTCTACCTTACCAACTGAAGCCACATCATTCAGTGCCTCCAATGTTGGGCTTATAATGTTCTATAAAATGTTCTGTGCTTCTCCAGCATAGAATAGCACAGCATGAGGTCATCCAAATTGTCATCCCAGGCTCCACTTCACAGAGAGAGAGCATGGCTTTATTGCTTTGCCTGCATTCTTTTGTCTTTTTTATGCCATGAGAAAAAAAAAATGGTTATTAGGATATATTGACTATAGGCCAGAAAACCCGAAAATCTGCTCAAGTTGTCAGAGACTCCTGCTCATCTGTACTGTGATTACAGCTGCACGGTGAGAACTGCACAGTGAGAACTAGAAAACTTGTAGGGAACCTGATACCCCTGGTCGGCAGCAGGTTCTCAGAGAATGGGCCACAGTGGGCAGAATAATTCTCTCCCTCTCCACTATGATTAGCAATAACTCCTCCATGATAAAGAAGAGCTAGGCTTCTAAAATAAGTTCCAGATCACAAGGATTTATAAGATGAAATACATATAGTCATTACCATTTTTCCTAGAGGAAAGCTGTACAGAGTCAGCACGGTCAGGTCAGAAGGGGGTGCCTCATCTCACCTACACAGTGTTCTAGAAACTGGTATTGAATCCAGGTCACCAATCCATGTTTTTCTACTTTTTCAGTAAATAATCCCTCATGAGTGCCTACTGTCCATATTTACCAACTGACCTCAATCAAACCTCCCAATTTCATCAAAGATATTTTATTAAGGTTGAACTTCAAAAGTAAAGAGGTCAGGCTTTATATTTCTTTGCTTTGCATAAAAAAGATTTGCTCAAATTAATTTCTGATATACCCACTATCAGAAACAAAAATAACTGGCAGTTTTAAAGTCAGATTATCTCATTTGGGAATTGACCATAATAAAAAGCATCCTTTTATAAAAGCTAGTTCAGATTAATGTTTAGTAAATAATAGTGGGTAAAATTATGATCCTTGATTAATATCATTCCATGAGTTTTCATTCAATAAAAGAGATAGGCTTGTGAACAATATACTAAAAAATAAACTCTATCTTCATAAACATTTAAATTTATCTTAATCAAATTATTAAAAAGAGGTTAAAATATGTTATTTTTACATAGATTTCATCTGGATTCTGATACTATTCAGGGGAAAAAAGAGAATGACATTTGTGTTTAATATCTAGAGTGCCACGTGTTGTGAAAAGATGCCATGTTGTAACATTTATAGTTTTATAATTTATTTGAATATAAATTGGGTATTTCAGAATTATTCTGTCAAATGACATTTTAATATTTGCATAATGCTTTCTTTCATCCAAGGCTCTTCATCAATTTTTCTAAATTAAAGTTATTTCACTAGAATCCTAATTTATAATCATGGCTTTGGGAAAACCTAATCGTGGAGAAGAAATCCTAATTCGGCTAGGCCATACCTGAGGTGTGAAAAGAAACTTCCTAGATAAATGGTTCCTAGGAAAATATTTGTCAGAATCGTTCTAATTTGATAAAACATAGCTAACCAAAAATTGTGTTGAAAGCATTAGATACAATGTTAAAGAACAAGACAAACATTTACTTTCATTGTCATTATTAAAGTTTATATTTGACATCCCAGCCAATGTATTAAGCAGAAGGAATGAGATAAAACTATCATTGTTTGTAGATGATCTACTCATCAATGTATGAAATAAAATATATAAGTGATAGAATATTAGAATTAATGACACACTGCAGTACAGTGTTTAGATACAAAAGTCACACAAAAATCAATAGGCTTTTTAGATAACAGAATAACCAACTAAAAAGTAAAATAGATTAAAGATCTTATTCAGGGTAGGTATAATAAATTCATTTAAAAATAAAAACAATTTCCAAATTTTATCGAAGGACATAAAGAGAGACCTCAGTAAATGGAAATATATATCATATTTATGGGTGGTAGCACTCATTCTTATAAAAAGAACTCTTATAAATTTAAGCCAATTTCAATTAAAGTTTTACAAAAGAATTTTTAAAATGAAATTTGATGAACAAATTAAAATATTTATATGGAACAGTAAATATCAAAAATGTCCCATGAACCAGAGGTCATGGTTCTGACCTAGCCAGAACTCTGACACTGTCATATGGGCCCATACATAAAGCTCAAGCCCAAAAATCAGAGGTATACTGTGTTACCCTAGAACGCTTAATTGGCCTTGTGTCTGATGTGAGTGTCACCAAAATACAACACGTTGGCACCAGTCTAGCAGCTTAATTTCATGTGATCTATAACAGATACATCATTCTAGCCATCAGTTTCTACTGCCAGGCCACACTCCCAGAACTGGGCTTTGTCAGAAGATCTTGAAGTAACTCCATAGGCAGGGTTTCCAGAACTTCATGGGTTATCTGGTTTACTGAACAAGTGCAAGAGAAGGTAGGGTAGGAGGAAGAGAGTTTGGGGTTTGGGAGGAATGGGTAATATCAGTGTTTTTGCCTTGGGATACTCTGCCCAAATGACACTGCTGAACCCAGCAAGTTCTAAGAATGTGCTGAGAAACCTCCAGGAGTAGTCCTGTCCACCATGCTGATTCACTTGGCATTGCAAAATATAGGGCCAGACATAACCGCAGTATAAACATTTCATAGATGCTTCCCATTGTAATTATAAACACACCATTACCCTCCTTTTTATGTAATTATACAAAATACATTTCATTAGAATTTCTCTATTTGCAGGGCGTAAAGCTCTAGCAATGATATAAACAGTGAGTTCATCTGAGTGTGACTGCACTTTTTTTAACGTATTACAATGATATCTTAGTATATCTGATGCACAATATGCTTACAATGTCATACATTTTATTTTGACCTTAGTTTTGTTGCACTTCCTTATTGTTGTTGGCTTCGGAATGGTCAGAATTCAGGGATATTGACTTAAATTGATAGTTAATTTGGTTTAGTAGGACTTATTATCTGCTTTACAGTCATTTCTGTGTATAATTAAAGTTATTGCTAGTCACAGTTAGAATGGCCTTCAGAAAGACTCCAATCACTCGCCGCATTGACTTGCCAGGTGCAACGCATTGACTCATAAAGGCTCGTGCCAGAGGTAATATTGCCAGATGAATAGGCCCTGTGTCTCCTAGCACCAGATGTATGTGAGCAGCAGAGGAGAAACAAGGTTCAAAACACACAGGAGCAGAACCAGAACGAGTCTGTTGAAAATTCTTTTAGTTATTACTTGCAAAACTTTAAGCCGTAGATTTTCATTGCTTCAAAGCCTAATAAAAACAGAAGTTCTCTTCTGAGAGGAATATATTCACTTAAGCAGCAAATGCAATTATATATTCAACCTCTTTTTCAAAAAATGGAATTGTACAAAACGGAAATTATCGGAACTACTGTGTTTATATGGTAGGTACAGACACGTTACAAATCCTGAATATATTTATATGTAAATTCTCATGTTTTATGTATAGGAATCTTGTCTTAGCATATCTAACACATTTTGTCTTGATACAGTCTAGCAGTTTCAAATAAAATGATGTGTAAAACTGACAACTATGCAGCAAACAGCCTGAAGAAACAAGTGTTCCAGTGACAAGAACCCCTGTACATGTATCAATAATTAAAACTATGCAGTGTAAGAGTAATATGTTTGCAAAATTGAATAGCTCAGTGCAGCACAGAGATAATAGAAGCATGTATTCAAAGTGGTTTTGGGTAGTCACTCCTAAGTTTCAGATTAATTTTTCAAAATCTTTTTTTGGCCAAAATTTAAGTATGACAAAAAAATATACATATATATGAAACTCTTGTGACTCTTGTGAAAACCAGACATAGAAACTAAAAAATAAAAAAGACCAGCAGAGTTTCAAAATGTCAAAACTATTTTATTATTGGGTTGGCCAAAAAGTTCATTTGTTCAATTTTTAAGTAAAAATAGGACACATTTTTCATTTTCACCAATAACTTTATTAAACAACATATTCACCATTTTGTTCTACTATCTTCTGCCACATTTCAGGCAATTTCATAATTCCATTTCCCAAAACTTTTTATCATTTTGAGCAAAGAACTCTTCCAGGTGCCTTTTGCAGTCTTTCAGGGATTTATAATTTTAAGAAAATTTTGTAAAGACCAAAATAAATGAAAATCCAAAGGTGCAATGTCTGGTGAATAAGGTGGGTGAATTGGAACTTCCCAGACAAGCTGTAACAGTTTTTGCTTGGTCATCAGAAGACATGTGGTCTTGTATTATCCTGAAGGAAGATTATGTGTTTTCTGTTTGCTAATTCTGGACAGTTTTCATCAAATTGTGCCTTCAGTTGGTCTATTGGGACTGGTATGAGTTGGAATTAATTGTTTGGTTTTCTGGAATGAGCTCATAATAGAGGACTCCCTTCCAATCCCCCCATATATAAAATATCACCTTCTTTGGATGAAGACTGGACTTCGTTGTGGTTGGTGGTGGTTCATTTTGCTTGCCCCATGATTGTTCCACGATATTGTAAAGTATCTATTTTTATTAGCCCATAACAATTTGTTTTAAGAACAGAACATTTTCATTAAGTTTAAATAGAGAATCACATGTGGAAATATGGTCAAGAAGGTTTTTTCACTCAACATAAGTGGAACCCAAACTTCAAAATGATTAACATAACCAAGCTGGTGCAACTGATTTTCAACCCTTGATTTGGATATTTTTAGTATGTAGGCTCTCTCTCGTGTGGTGTAATGTTGGTTGTTCTTAATTAATGTCTTGATTTAATCGCTATCAACTTCAACTGGTGTACCTGACCATGGAGCATCATCCAGTGAGAAATCTCCAGCATGAAACTTCACAAACTACTTTTGACACGTTTGATCAGTCACAGCACCTTCTCCATATGCTGAGCACATCTTTTTTTACATTTCAGTTGCATTTTTACCTTTCTTGAAATAATAAAGCATAATATGCAAAAAATGTTGCTTATTTTCTTTCATCTTCAACATTAAAATGGCTACACAAAAGTTAACTGAAAGTTATTGATGAGAAAACACTGGGGACAATGGTGATATTCAAAATTAGAATGCTTGACTGCCAGATAATTTTACTTGGTTAAAAATTCCAGGGAGAAAAATCTAAAAAGGTGACATTTAAAATAGAAATAAAGTCTAACACCAAAGTGAAAGAGAAAATTATTTAAAAATAAAACACTTCAAGTCCAATATTGGAAAGGTGAAACTAAATAAAAGCATATGAAGAAAAAACATACATGCAAATGTTAGTAAATGACATGCAGAATACACCAGTGGAACTAACTGATCAATATAGACATAAGGTCGAGAACAGGGAAGGTAAGAGTTTTGCTTTACTCTGTGTTTGTCAGAACACATCTAAAATAACACATACAGTTCTTAAAGAAGGAATACATTGGGAAATCATAACATATAAGAGATTCCTGTAAAAGTTAGTAAAGTGTAGCTTTGGTAAAAAGAGATTTCAGGATAAATTAATATTTGCCTAACTTAAAGAACTCTAGATACAATAAACATTAGATTTATTTTATGTAGAGAGCATATTTTATATATCATTAATGAAAGAGACTTAAAGGAAAGCATTTTCCATTCAATGTGTCCGTGCCCTCTCAAATGCCCTGCAGTTCCTCATCTGCCATGTTTAAGTTAGAGAGTACATTAAGAATTTCTGCTTTGATGCTGAACACATTTGGGAACAGTGTGTTACCATTTTCTGTTAAGTGTCTGCGATGTTTGGGATGACCTTTGAGTAATCTCATAGCCTTCTAGTAGTTTCGTGGGGCACACAGTATCTGTTTTCTCTTTCAGTAACAATATCTTGAATGACTTTTGAACGACCTTTCCCACAGTCTCAGTTAATTGTGTTTTTTATGGGGTTGACTCAACAGCACAATCTATAGGCATGGTAATTGGCTTAAAGATGTTTATATGTCCCAATTTTGTCCACTGACATTTAAAAATAGGATATTATTTAACTCTACCACACCCCTGCCAAACAAACACACACATGCCCACAAACAGGAAGTGAGTCTAGGAAGCTACTGTCTTGCATTAAATTTTTGACAGAAGATACCACAAAACAGAACAGAACTAAGACATTCTCAGAGAGATGCAAATTAAAACCACAATGAGATACCACTTCACACCTGTCAGAATGGCCATCATCAACAAATCAACGAACAACAAGAGCTATCGAGGTACTGGAGAAAAGGTAACCCTAGTGCACTGTTGGTGAGAATGCAGACTGGTGCAACCACTGTGGAAAACAGTTTGGAATTTCCTCAAAAAACTAAAAATGGAACTACCTTTTGACCCAGCAATTCCACTGTTGGGATTATACCCTAAGAACCCTGAAACACCAATTCAAAGTAACCTATGCACCCCAATGTTCACAGCAGCACAATTTACAATAACCAAGGACTGGAAGCAACCTAAGTGCCCAACAGTAAATGAGTGGATCAAAAAACTATGGTACACTTACACAATGGAATACTATGTAGCAGAAAGAAGGAGCTCCTACCCTTCACAATAGCATGGATGGAACTGGAGAGCATTATGCTAAGTAAAATAAGCCAGATGGTGAAAGACAGATACCATATGATCTCACCTATAAGTGGAACCTAATCAACAAAAGAAACAAGCAAGCAAAATATAACCAGCAACATTGAAATAAAAAACAAATTAACAGTAACCAGAGGGAGGAGGGACGGGGATGACAGGGGAAAGGGAGGGGAAGGGTCATCAAAGAACATGCATGAAGGACCCATCAACAAAGCCAAATGGGGGAAGGACTAAGAGTGGGAGGTGGGGGTGGGTGGGTTTGGGGTAAGTGGTGGTGGGAAAATGTTGACACACACACACACAAATTGGATAGAGGGAGGCTGGGAGTAGTGTGGGAAATTTGGAAGCCAAAGACCTGGTGTGTGCAGCCTATGGACCTTGACTAAGGGGTGTGGGGGTGATGGGATGGGGTGCAGGGCAGAGGTGATAAAGGGGGTAAAATGGGACAATTGTAATAGCATAGTCAATAAAATATTTTTTAAAAAAGATATTCTTAGAATGGGTCCTAGTAATATGATTTAAAAGCCTGGGATTAATATAACCTTGGGCATTTAGCTTGTGTAAGCCAAATATTTTGCTTTTTATTTTTTTTATTTGTTTAAACTTTATTATGTAAAGCTTTGATTCTAAGGACATAAAACTTACGCAAGCATTTACCTTCTCAACTACTTCAGTGCTGGTAAGCAAAAGTACCTACTCGAGTTTCTACCTAAATTTGCAGTACAACGTGACAAAGCTACAATTATGGTAAATGTGTCAAAAAAGTGTACAAAATTACTGGCTTAAATTATTTATTCTTTGGGTAAACATTAAACTGGAAATAGACTTGGTTTATTTTAACTTCGGTAAAATACATAACTTTTGCTGTGTCCGTGGTACCATTTTAAGATTTTATTAAAAATAAAGACATTTCATACTACAGTTAAGCTACTGCTCATTGAACTTTAGCCCACCTTCGGAACAAGAAAATACTAACTCGGTACTGACATATGATATTTTTTGTATGTGAAAGCCATAATTTAAAAGTAAATAGTGTTACTATTTATTATACTTTCAAAATTTTAACAATTTATAAATGGGACGTCAATTGTCAGAATTTTTTTCTTTAACTGGAAAACCTGGCATTCAAGCTTTTTCTCTCTGGGAAACAAATTAAGAAAATACTGAACTTATACATGTTGAATTTTCTACTTTTGTCTTTCTGCCCGAGTTACATTACAATCATGTTGTGGCCTGACTTGTTCTTTGGATTCTGGCTTACATTATCATGCAGAAAGTACAATTAGAAGACAATTTCTCTTCAGCATAGTACAGAAGGCTTTCCATATATATTTGAATCCATTTTAATTTGGTTTACTTATCAAACTGTGTACAGATAATGTAAATTGTGGAATGATTTACTTATACAATTATTTGATTCATGATTGTGTTGCTTTTCTAATTTTATGCAGCAACTTAAGGTTGTCTTGACCTATGATCAATCATATAGAAAGATATGTCAATGGATATGAACCAGTGATTGCAAAAATATATAGATATTACAAAATCCAGTGTAAATTATAAGACAAATATTTTGGTAAATAACAGTGGATCAATTTTTACATAATTTTTGTGACATGAAAAATACCAGGTGGCTATCACTTTTGTTGAAGTGACTAGGAATCAATATTAATCAATTAAATTAATGAGGCTCAACTGTATCCAGTATATTCTACAATAACTCACTCAAGATTTATATTTCTCATTACACATTGAGAAATGGGCTTCTCACTAGCCCCCTTATTGAAGTGTCAGTGTGTTAAGATATCTTTACAAAACAATAAACAAAGGCATACAATAGGAATGTTCACATGCTTTGCAAGAGGATTATTATTTTACAGGGGTTATAGAGAATAATGGGGTTTAGCTTTCCTTTTCAGCTGCAGCCATAAGTCCATGTTCTCATCCCTGGCCTTGTACTGCCTGAACTGCAGGGAATGTGAAGATATTCTGGTTGCAACACCTGTGCTGCATTGCTTGCCATTGCTTGTCTCTCTGGCCGGCAGATGGCCCCTTATTCACCACATGAATATTCAGAAAAAAATATCTCCCCCTTCCCTATTGTATCTTTTTAAAATTAATGGTGCTGCTTTCCTTCTACCCTTCCAAACTTCTGTCCTTCTCTCATTGTTTCTTTGATTTGACATTTATTGAATGCCTACTATGTGCTAAGTAGTAGGTAAAAGAATATAATCATGAAAAACAGACCCAACATGACTATGCTATCATAAGATAAGCAGAGTGTTCCTTGAGAGCACAAAGAAGTGGTTGGTACATAAGCAAGTCCTAGTGAGTCAGAGAAGACGTCACAGAAGTGGCTTATTTATACACCGAAACTAGAAGGATAGTCATGAGTTACCCAATTAACTACTGTAATATATGCCTTACCTAGGTATCTTTCATTCACCAGCCAGGTCAAGACTGTATTTCTCTATGATGTCTTGTATACTGTCTGAGGTAGAAATCTTACTTTAATTAGGAACTAGAGAAACTAGAGGTCCAAGGTGAATTTTATTCCAAATAACCACTTAAGTCTCCAATTCCTTGTTTTTCTAGGTCATAGGTCAAGATAATCTTAACATTTCTGTATAAATTAGAAAAGTAATGCAAGCATAATATGAAATAATTTCAAAATTAAGTCATTCCACAGTTTACATATCTAATTCTGTTTTTGTCTCTTCATAATATTTGATGTCCTAGTTTTTCTGAATGGTTCCTCACTTTAACTCTGAGTTTCTTTAAAACACTATAATATCTAATAGTATTGTGCTACTAGAATTTAAATCCCTACTTTTTAAGTCCCATATTTAAATATATATTTTCATAGGAGATTATTCAGACATTAATTGATTAATAGATCAAATATATAATTTTCTTTTCCTACCAATGGTCACTTCTTTCTTGATTGGTAAATAATACTGTTCAAGAGGGAAAAATAAAAGAAAGTAAGTTACAGAAAACATAGCAGAGTTTGAAACACCTCATTTATATATAGCCAATGATAAGAGCCACTCAGCCAGAGACTTTAAATGTCAACTACGTACATCTTTTGTTCAGTTCTCAAAATGTTATCAATATTTTAACTCAGCCATTCAGGGAGGACTAGAATCGTATTGTGAACCTATTGAGGCCTATTAAAAACTGTTTATTATTTTACCTTTATTATTAACTTTCACAGAATTTGAGACACGATTTATTCAGCTAAATTTCCTGAATTAAAATAATAAACATATTTTAGATTCTTTTGTGTTTATTGTTGAACTTGCAAAACTATTTAATATTTCAAAGATGAATTAACTCTTTGATCAATCAAATGTTTTGGGAGAGAGGTTGTAGTTTATATACTAGAGCACAAGTAGAAATTTGCAACTCAGTGTGAATAGTTTCATCACAGGCATTATTTTCCAGGAGCCAGGAAACATGAGGAGGCAAAGAATGCTAGCAGACTGAAGAATTAGCTGTGTAATACCTTTTGGATGGCCTTCAATGGCTGTTTTTAGAAGAACAGAAGAAAGTGAGACTGAGCTCTTTATCAGTTTTTATCAATAAGCCTTTGTTAGCAATTGGTATGGCATTTTGAGTGATTGTATTAGAAAAGATATCAGCAGAGACAACATATATTGGCTCTCTGCTAGTAGAATTTTATTCTAATAACATGCTCTTTTGCTTCCAATGGTATTTTTGATTTAAATATATTAAGTTAATTTAATAGTTTCAATGATTTATTTTGGGGAAGTTAGGAAAAAATACTTGTGATAATATCTTAACCAGAGAATGCAAAATTTAAATGTAACAGATGTTACTATTCTATGGCAATCTGGTTATTCAGTTTGTATTGTGTATCCGATACAATAATTAGACTGCTATAAAATTTCCTGAGGTTTTCATTTTAATTCCAATTAAATGACAGCAAAATTTTTCAATAATCTGGTTAATTTATTCAAGAATTTTCATTTGATATAATTGAATTGGATTGTTTAAATCAAAATTACTTAGTATTGCTCTCTGCATGCTCTAAAATCAACATATTCTGCCCATTAATATGATTGCTGTTCAATACAATTATCATCTACCTCAAAGAAATATAACACAATTAAATGAACTCCTACATAATTTTTCTGAGAATAAAGACATTTACACTTAATGTATTCATAAATACATTTTGAGGGGTCCAATGTCTTAAGGATCTCCTAAAATTGGTTGCCACTTTATGTGAGATTGACTTCATACCTGATTTACCTATGAAAATGAATGTTACACTGAGTTATTTGAAAAACATGCATAAGGCCCCACATATGTGCAATAACTTTGCTTTAACTGATGCAAGCACCACGAACTGTTCAAAATCTGTATGTCATTCCATTTTGCATCTAATTCATAAAATGTTTGTTGTAGTAAATCGTGAACTTAAGCAGTGACTATCTTTTCCATAAAATAAAAGCAAAAATTGTCCTGGAAACGCGAATATCCAAAAAAGGCATTATGACAATAAAATAAATATGTAAAACCCTAGAGCACCTTGACTGCCATCTCCCGTAATGAATACATAGAAAATCACTTCCTAGCATATTCTGTGCAACATTCATGTACAAACAAAAAATAAATGAGTCTTCTCAAATAAAATTATTAACGTTAATTATGGACAGGTTATTCACTGAGGAATGAAAAAGATAATTAGAGGGATGCTTGGAGGTAAGTTATGGGAAAGGCAAATAAAAATTTATTTATCACTCAGGAAACTTCCTTGATATGAGAACTAAGCAAGTAGAAAGGATTTGGCAACGGTAGTAAAGTGAAAGTGTAATGACTAATTTAGAGTAATTTCTGTCAAGAATCCCCCACCTTCAAGAGAGAAGTAACTGAAGTAGCATGACAAATGTATCTCTTTCTGAAACCAGGTCAATAAGTTTCTTCCAAAATGCATTTCAGTAAAAGAGCAGCCCAGGTTACAGCAATTGATGTAACTATCGCCAGTTCAGCTGTACAGAGCAAATTCTTTGTAATGTATGGCTGTCACAAAAGAAAGTTACGTGCCTCAGAAACAAATTTCTCTGAAAATGATTAGATGGTAATATTCAAACATTTAAATTGTGGTAATCTCAGTGAATTCATTTCAAAAGCATAAATTAATTTTAGATTTCAGTAGCTATAAAAAGCATTTCAAACATCCATAATCTTGACTAACATTAAATCCCTCATTTAAAAAGCAAAGATTTGTCCTGATTATACAATCTTCAAAAAGATTGGCTCACTACCAACAAAGTGAAACTAAAAGGGAAGAAAAAATCATAAGATATTAAAACAGGCAATTTTCTATGAGAAAATAAATGCAGAGGTTAATATATCTCAACTAAATCTTTCATTAATGAAAAGGAAAATATAAGTATATCATTATCAATTTGACTTCTTTTATATGTCCTCTGTATTTCTTACAAGGTTACTGAAACAAACTTAAGTTAAAATAACATAAAAAAGATTTTGTGGTGAAATGTAATTTTAAAAAATATGGTAAATAAAATGCTACTTTTTTTGTGGATTCTTTTTGTTTGTTTGATTTTTTAAAATTGTTTTTCAATTACAGTTGTCCCAATTTTCCCTCTGTTGCTCTGCCCCTGCCCCGCCCACCCACCACTTCCTCAGTCAGTTCCCACACTGCTATCCATTACCATGGGATGGGTCCTTTGTATATGTTCCTTGACTAGACTCTTCCACTTTTTTCCACCAGTTTTCCTCTCCCCCTTCCCCTCTGGTCACTGTCAGTTTGTTCCTTATTTCCAACTCTGGTTCTATTTTGTTTGTTGGTTTGCTTTGTTTATTAGGTTCAAATTATGTGAGATCATACGGTATTTGTCTTTCACCAACTGGCTTACTTCACTTAGTACAATCCTCTCCAGTTCTATCCTTACTGTCTCGAAGGGTAGGAGTTCATTCTTTCTTTCTGCTGTGTAGTATTCCATTGTGTAAATGTATCACAGTTTTTTGATCCACTCACCTAATGATGGGCATGTAGGCTATTTCCAGCACTTGGCTATTATAAATAACACTGCTATGAACACAGGGGTGCATTAGTTCTTTTGAACTGGTGTTTCAGGATTCTTAGGGTATAATCCCAGCTGTGGGATCACTAGGTCAAAACGAAGTTTCATCTTTGGTTTTTTTATTAAATTCCATACTGTTTTCCACAGTGGCTACACCAGTCTGCATTCCCACCAACAGTGTACTAGAGTTCCCTTTTCTCTACAACCCCTCCAGCACTTGGTCTTTGTTGATTTGGTTATGATGGCCATTCTGATAGGTGTGAAGTGGTATCTCACTGTGGTTTTAATTTGCATCTCTCTGATTGCTAGTGATGCTGAGCATCCTTTCTTGTGTCTCTGGGCCCTCTGTATGCCCTCCATGGAGAAATGTCTCTTCAGGTCCTTGGCCCATTTTTTAATTGGGTTGTTTATCTTCCTGCTCTTGAGTCATATGAGTTCTCTACATATTTTGGAGATCAAATCCTTGTCTCTGGTATCATTGGCAAATATGTTTTCCCATATGGTTGGTTCCCTTTTCATGTTGTTCATGTTTTCTTTAACCACGCAGAAGCTTTTTGACCTTGATGTAGTCCATTTGTTTATTTTTTCTTTTATATCCCTTGCCCTACGAGATATATCAGTGAAGATATTGCTGCATGGGGCAGCTGATATTTTATTATGTTTCACTTTAGGACTTGTCATGATTTATAATTAAGTCTTACCCATCTTGAGTTTATTCTGATATGAATATGCTGTATGGTATAAGTTGGTGGTCCAGTTTCATTTTTTTGCACGTACCTGTCCAGCGTTCCCAGTATC
The DNA here is from genome assembly GCA_004026545.1 of Mormoops blainvillei. NCBI lineage: Eukaryota > Metazoa > Chordata > Mammalia > Chiroptera > Mormoopidae > Mormoops > Mormoops blainvillei. The sequence continues at coordinate 3,899 of PVJD01011798.1, read as the reverse complement.
ATTTGTTGAAGAGGTTATTTTTGCTCCATTTTATGCTCCTGCTCCCTTTGATAATATTAATTGAACACTGAGACATGGGTTTATTTCTGTGCTCTCTATTCTGTTCCATTGATCCATGTGTCTGTTCTTATGCCAGTGCCAGACTGTTTTGATTACAGTAGCCTTTTAATATAGTTTGATATCAGCTATTATGATTGCTCCTACTTTGTTTTTCTTTCTCAAAATTGCTGTGGCTATTTAGGGTCATTTATTGTTCCATATAAATTTTTGAAATATTTGTTCTATATCTGTGAAATATGTCATTGATATTTTGATGGGGATTGTATTGAATCTATAGATTGCTTTGAGTAGCATGGACATTTTAATGATATTAATTCTTCCAAGCCATGAACATGGTATATGTGTCCATTTTTTGTGTCTTCCTTAATTTCTTTCTTCAGTGTTCTGTAGTTTTCTGAGTACAGGTCTTTAGTTTCTTGGTTTAGTTTATTCCTAGGTACTTTATTTTTCTTGTTGCTATAGTAAATGGGATTTTTTCCTAGTTCCTATCTGTGATATTTCATTGTTGGTGTACAAAAATGCCTTCAATTTCTGAATATTGACTTTGTATCCTGCTATTTTGCCAAATTCACTTATTAGGTCAAGCAGTGTTTTGGTGGCATCTACAGGGTTTTCTATGTACACTATCATGTCATCTGCAAACAATGACAGTTTTACTTCCTCTTTTCCAATTTGGGTGATTTTTGTTTCTTTTTCTTGTCTGACGGCTGTGCCTAAGGCTTCTAATACTATGTTGAATAGGAGTGGTGAAAACAGACATTCTTGTCTTGTTCCCGATCTTAGTGGGAAAGTTTTTAGTTTGTGCCCATTCAGTATAATGTTGGATGTAGATTTCTCATATATAGTCTTTATTATATTAAGGTATGCCCCCTTTACTCTCACTTTGCTGAGTGTTTTATCATAAATAGGTGAAGGATTTTATCAAATGATTTAGGCGTGCCTCATATTATGTTTCTTGTGGTTTGCCTACATTCTGCCTCATGGGAACCACACATATAATAGAACCACCATATAATTTATTGTGGTGAATGTTACTTAACTAGATGACAACACTCTGCTCTGAGATTTAAAAACATTCTCAAATTAAGGTAGGTAATTACTTTAGTTGCCTAAGGTAAAAAATTATTGCCAGAACTCTAAGACTCTTGGTTTAGATGAGTTTCTTTCCTTTAGACACGTAATTAATTCACTGTTTCAATAAAGTAAAAGAGACTTTTGTTTGTTTGTTTGTTTTTGTTTTTTAAAGGATGATAGACTCCTACTAATTCTCTGAACCCTTTTTCTAAAAATACAACACAAGCAAAACTAGCAAAGCAATATTGGACCTATTGCAACTTTAACTCAATTTTATTTTTTAAATCTTATAGTACTAAAATCCTAAAATAGAGTCATTTTGCTTTTTTGAATTCATTGTCATTGTTAACATAAAAATTCAGAAGGAAATGATTTTCCAAATGAAATGCCTTGTTTTTTATTTATCAGTGGCTATTTTGTTCCTTGTTGTAAACTAAATATGTTTCATTAATAGCAGTAATTATGCTATTGCCTGTACAAAACTTTAAAGCATTGTATTTTATTAGAACTAAGAAAAAGTAACATTTATAGAAATATCTTTTCACAATTTTAAAATAAACTCTAAGTCAGCAATAGAATGATTTACGATTTTCACAAATGCAGACCCAAGAACATTGTTATTATAGCATTAAATTATCCTGTTTATAATGGTTGCTAAAATAACATATTTATTTTGTCAGACCAAATTTAGTTATTACAATGGAAATAATTGCAATTGTTAGATACAAAAAAGTTTCCTATAAGTTGATTAGTTCCTATTAAGAAGAAATTCCTTTTATTCTCCATATGCTTACATCTCTAAAATTATGAGCTCTTATTTTCTAACGTATCCACCAATGAATGTGTTTCTAATCACAATATGGGGAAAAAGGGTAATTTTGTTATTAAATTCAATTAGTCTTTTCTGTGGGCCCTTCTGCTTTCATGATTTTAGTATGTAAAACACTGTTTGCCGATTGGACTTCCCCTAGCTTCCTTAGATCATGCCTATATCCCATTCTGCATAGAAATCATCTTGGTTCAGGTGTGAGATTCCTCTCTGCTTCTTAGGTTTAACTTTCCAGTGACTGTTTAATTCTTCTACCTCTTTATTCTTTGACTTGGGTATTTCATCTTTATCTCCTCATAGATTTTCCTGTACTCAGAATCTGCTTTTATTTTCTTTTTTGTCATCTTAGACATCTTTACAATTTGGTGCCAGAAGAATAACAATAATGCTGTTTCTTACCGTGGAACTTGCACCATACATGAAGTTCACAGATCTGATTTCCACTCACAGCTTCCATGAAGCTCTCAGTGAGGTCCCAAGGTGCCCGCTTCGAAGGGGCCTAGGTGTCACTGTCTTACATACAACGTTTCTTATATCTTGTATCTTCTTTAATAAATGTCTATTTTTCATATTCCATGGCTGGATACCTTCTGGACAGGCCTTGGATATATCTTAATATTTTAATATTATGAATATATATCTTAAATCTGGTTATTTAAATTCATTTTACCAAAACTGTCTTCTTCTATTTTTTTATTTAAATCTAGAAGATAAATTATTTTAAAATTTGCTTTAAAATTGCTTTTTCAATAAAGATATTCAATTATCGAATAAAGTTGTTATTCTAATTTCCTGGGAAGTATTAAATAAAACTCTCTTTACCCCAGTGAATCTATTACTAGTTTAGCTAATTAGCATACTTCATGAACTACTACTTCTTTCGTAGCTTACCAGCTAACATACAATCCTCCCCCTACAAATTGTGAAGAATTGTCTTTTCTGGACTTGAAAAGTTCCCAGAGTTTGTCCTCTCCCACAATGTCACATTTAACACAACACAGTGAAGGTGATGTGCACATCTCACTGAACTTAGTCCTTTACATTTCTCGGTTTCAACATTTAAACCTAAGTTAACTTCATTTTTAAAATATGTAACAGATTTTAGCTTTTCCTTATTCCCCAATGCATTCTAAATAGATTCTATTAATTGGATGGTATTACAAAGATTGAAATTTAAGTACTTCAACATTAAGAAGTAGGTATTGTTTGAGTTAGTAGTAAAAGTTATATTCTGATGCAGAGGATATTCTAAGAAAAATTATGCACGCATGGGTGATGGGTTAGCATTATATCTGCAACATTTTAATCTATAAATTATTCATGTTTTAATTCTAAATTAGTTATGTAGATGTAATCCAGATGCATCGATAATTAGAATAATGAATGATATTAATAATTTAATTGATCTACATTATGAATGTTAGAAATTATTTCCCATGGGTGAAATTAAAGGTATTCAAGTTCTGTGGATTTGCTAAAATTCTTTAGAGGTACTTCCTTCCTTTTCATGAACAGTATGTAAGACTCTAGCCAGGTCTATAGTTCTTGTCTGGGAATGGAGCCCAAGATTGGATTTGCAAAATAATTCTATGTCCTACCACTATTAAAAGAATTCCTGGTTGCCTGATGACAGCTGGAGTAAAAGATTTCTGCTTCTGGCATAATTCCAAGTGAGCTTTTTAGAATAACATCAAGTGAGTATGTCATGGAGACAACCCCCAAAAGTCAGTAGTATATCCTGAATCTTACCTGTCTATATGAGAGCTTTATGCTCACTTACTAATGAATAATTATTTAGGAAATGCCTATATATGTGGAAGACATATGGTCTGAAAATTTGTTGACTTTTCATTAAAAACTGTGGTACATTTATACAATTAAATACTACTTGGTTGGAAAAAGGAAGAAAAGAAAGAAAAGAAAGAAAAGAAAGAAA
>PVJD01011797.1:0-43817 GCA_004026545.1 Mormoops blainvillei | reverse complement strand
GAAAGATAAGGAGAGAATCTTAAAAGCAGCAAGAGAAAAGGAGACAGTTACCTACAAAGGAGTTCCCATAAGACCGTAAGCTATTTCTCAAAAGAAGCCGTACAGGCAAGAAGGCACTGGAAAAAATTGTTCAAATTCATGAAAGGCAAGGACCTACATCCAAGATGACTCTATCCGGCAAAGCTATCATTTAGAATGGAAGGGCAGATAAAGTGCTTCCCAGGTAAAGTAAAATTAAAGGAGTTAATCATCACCAAGCCCTTATTACATGAAATGTTAAAGGGACTTATCTAAGAAAAGGAAGAAGAGCAAAAATATGAACAGTAAAATGACAACAAACTCATATCTATCAACAACCGAACCTAAAAACAAAAGCAAACTAAGCAAACAACTAGACAGGAACAGAACCACAGAAATGGCGATCACATGGAGGGTTATCAGTGGGGAGGGGGAGAGTGGAGAATGGGGGGAAAGGTACAGGGAATAAGAAGCATAAGTGGTAGGTACAAAATAGACAGGGGGAGGTAAGAACAGTATAGGAAAGGGAGAAGCCAAAGAACTCATATGTACGACCCATGGACATGAACTAAGGGGTGGGATGCTGGTGGGAGTGGGCGTGCAGGGTGGAGGGGAATAAAGGGGAAGAAAAAATGGGACAACTGTCATAGCATAATCAATAAAATATACTTTAAAAAAGTAAAAAGTACCAAATGAACAGACAGCTACCTACAAGGGAGCCCCCATAAGGCTGTCAGCTGATTTCTCAACAGAAACGCTTCAGGCCAGAGGGACGGGCATGAAATATTCAAAGTGATGAAAACCAAGGGCCTACACCCACACTGCTCTACCTGGCAAGGCTGCCGTTTGAAATTGAAGTGAAATAAAGAGCTGCTCAGACAAAAAAAGAAGAAGGAAGCTAAAGGAATTCATTACCACCAAACGAGTATTGCAAGAAATGTTAAAGGGGCTGCTTTAAGAAGAGGGGTAAAAAAAAAGCACATAGGTATAAAGAATCAAAAGGCAATAAATAACTACCTATTAACAATAACCTCAAATGCAAACAGATTAAATGTCCAATCAAAAGACACAGGGTAGCAGAATGGATAAGAAAAGATGACATATATATGTACTGTCTATAAGAGATCCACCTCAAAACAAGATGCAGACTGAAAGTGAAGGGATGGAAGAAGATATTTCCTGCAAATGGAAACAAACAAACAAAAAAGCTGGGAGAACAATACTTGTATCAGAGAAAATAGACTTCAAAACAAAGGCCATAACAAGAGACAAAGAAGGTCACTACATAATTCTAAAGGGATTGATCATACAAGAGGGATATAACCGTGGTAAACATTTACACACTCAACGTAGAAGCACCTAAATACATCAAAAAAAATCGTCAGAGGAACATCTAAATATGTTGCCCTCCGGGAAAAAACATACCAGGAAACCTGGAAAGACATCAGTGGAGGGTCAGGTTGCAAGAGCCTATGACTTTGAGAAAGAAGATAAGAAAGATCTGAGTGGTTCAGAGGAACATGTTACTGACACAGACTCCAGTAATCGATAAGCTTGGGAAGAAAAGGACTTCTGCAGGAGTAGTTGAAGATATGGGAGGTGAAGTACAGAATACATTGGAAAAAAACGGGCACTGACATTAACAACGCCTTTCTTGCAAAGAAAGAAAAAAAAAAAGACTAGCAATGTATACCAAGGCTTCCCTCAAAACCAGTAACCAGAAAATTGAACATATTTGGAAAACTCAACAAGATCTAAGGCAGAAGCTTAACCAAGAGTTTTCTCAGCAGTTTCTGACTTTTTCAGCAGTGGGAGATAGATGTGCAGAAAGCTGAGGAACAAGAAGAAAAACTAGCTAATTTGTTTCGACAGCCACAAAAGGTTTTTCAACAATCTTGAGTAGTGCAGAGCCAGAGACTGAAAACAATTAAACAGTTATATGAGCAGTTCACACAGAGTATGGAGGACTTGGAGAAGAATCAGGATACTCTACTTACTGGTGCACAAAATGAACTGAAAAAAGAAATGGCCATGTTGCAAAAACAAATTATGATGGATACTCAGCAGCAGAAGATGGCAAATGTTCGAAAGTCTCTTCAATTCATGTTATTTTGATGACTCTTTGAAGGAAGAACTTGAACCTAAGTATATGATACAGTTTATAACATTAGCTAAGAGGCATCTTAAGTCTTTAGAGTGGTTTAAAATTTCTAGTTAAATTATTATAGCATGATAATCATTAGCATAAGTGCAAGCCTCCTCTTTCTGTTAACCTCCAAATAAAATCTAAGCAGTTTTGTGAGTAGCAGCAATTCCTAAACTGTATGTGTCAAGCTTTCTACCTTTTCACTGTAATAGTGAATTTTTCTCTTAGCACTTCTCAATGAACCTAGCAATAAAGATTATTTCATTTCAAAAAAATAAATTTTAAAAAATTTAGAAATCGTGGTGGACATTAAGGGAGAGATCAACAGCAATACAGTCATAGTAGGGAGTTTTAACACCTCACTGTCATCAATGGCTAGATCATTCAGACAAAAAAAGAAAAAGGCAAGAGCAACCTTATGACACACTGAATTGGATGGATTTAGTTGATATTTACAGAGCATTTCATCCCAAAGCAGCAGACTATACATTCTTTTCAAGTGCACATGAAACATTCTCTAAGATAGACCACATACTAGGACACAAGATAAATCTTACTAAATTAAAGAAGACTGAAATCATATCAAGCATCTTCTCTGACTGCAATGGTATCAAACTACAAATTGTTAGGTAACCGAGGTGGCTAAGAAAGGACTCAGAGCCAGAAAAGCCCAATTAAGGGCTGTTATTCGAGGTGGGACACTGCGATCAGGGGGCTGGGTCTCAACAGACAGCAGCCCCAAGGGAAAGGGTGGAAGGGCATTTAAGGTGTGTAGCAGTCTCCCAGAAGACAGTGAGTCACCCTGCTTATCTGCTTCAGGTGTCCTGGGTATCTGATCTGGGAGGGCTGATTCTGTAGAAAGCTCGAGGGAGAGGGGAGGGGGCAGTGAGGATTCAACCGGTTTCCAGCAGGATGCCAGCGGCTGTGCCTCAGTTGCTTCTGATATGGGGAATCTCATGGTCAGGTGTTTAGCCGGTGACGCAAACCTTCTTTGTTCCAGCATAGGCGGTGGCTTAGGTCCATGTCCCAGTACATTCTAACAGAAATCAGTTACAATAAAAAGCTCCAAAACTCTCAAACACATTGAGGTTAAATAACATGTTATTAAACAACGAATGGGTTAACAGTTAGATCAAGGAAGAAATCAAAAGTTGCCTGGAGACAAACAAAAATGCACACAGATCAACCCAAACTCTATGGGACACAGCAAAAGTAGTCCCAAGAGAGAAATTTATAGCATTACAGGCCTACCTCAAGAATCAAGAAAAATCTGAAATAAACAATCTTACTCTACACCTAAAAGAACTAGAAAAGAACAACAAACATACCCAGGAGTAATTAGAAAGAAAGAAACAATAGGATTAGAGTGGAAATAAATGACACAGAGACTTAAAAAAAAAAAAGATACAAAAGAGCAATGAAACCAAGAGCTGGTTCTTTGAAAAGAAAAAGAAGATTGACAAACCTTTAACCAGACTCATAGAGAACCCAAATAAATAAAATCAGAAATGAAAGAAGAAAAGTTACAACTGGCATCAAAGAAATACAAAGAATTGTAAGATAATACTATGAGCAACTATACGAAGTCTGTCGGGAAAAATTCCAGCCATTGTTAATATGACGAGAACGCTTTGTGTGACATCAATGTAACCTGGCAGCCAAGGAGAGGGGACTGGAGTGTGCACGCGTGAACAAGGACAACTTCACTGTAGTAGTCAGTGAGGGCAGTAGACACCGTAGAGTGAGCGTGTGTACTGTGTGGTCATCACATTCAAAATGACTGAGTGAGTAGAGCAATGAATCTGCCTCAGATTTTGCATTAAGCTTGGACATTCCTCCATGGAAACTATTCGGATGATTCAGAAGGCCGCAGCTATGGGAACCTGGTGATTGGCAGCTTCATTACAACAATGCATCCTCTCGTGCATCACATCTCATGCAGAGTTTTTTAGTGAAACATCCAATTACTCAGGTAACTCAGCCCCCCTACAACCCAGATTTGGCACCCTGAAACTTCTGGATTTTTTCAAAACTAAAATCACCTTTGAAAGGGAAGAAATTTCAGACTGTTGGTGAGATGCAGGAAAATACAGTGGGGCAGCTGATGGCAACTGGGAGAACTGTGTGAGGTTCCAAGGTGCCTACTTTGAAGGGGACTGAGGTGTCATTGTCCTGTGTACAATGTTTCTTGTATCTTGTATCTTCTTCAGTAAACGCCTCTATTTTTCATATTACATGGCTGGATACCTTTCGGATAGACCTCATATGCCAACAAATTGGACGACCTAGGCAAAATGGATAAATTCCTAGAAATATACAGTCTTCCACAACTGAATCTAAAAGAATCAGAAAATCTGAATAGATCAGTTACAACTAATGAAATCGAAGCAGTAATCAAAAAACTCCCAGCAAACAAAAGGCCTGGATTAGTTGGCTTCATGGGTGAATTTTACCAAACATTCAAAGAAAAACTAACACCTATCCTTCCCAAACTATTCCCCATAATGTAAAGAGGAGGATAGATTCCCAAGCTCATTTTACAAGGCCACCAGTGTTCTAATTCTAAAACCAGATAAAGTCACTACAAAGAAAGAAAATTATAAGCCAATGTCCCTGATGAACATAGATGCTAACATCCTCATCAAAATATTAGCAAACCAGATAGAGCAATACATTGAAAAGATCATACACCATGATCAAGTGGGATTTATTCCTGGGATGCAAGGATGGTACAATATTAGCAAGTCAATAAATGTGACACACCACATAAACCAAATGAAGAATAAAAATCACATGATCATATCAATAGATGCATAGAAATGTTTGATAAAATGCAGCACCTATTTATGATTAAAAAACACTCATCAAAGTGGGAATAGAGGAATAATCCCTCAACATAATAAAGGCCACATAAGACAAACCCACAGCCAACATCATACTCATCGGGCAAAAACTAAAAGCTTTCCCTTAAGATCAGGAACAAGACAAGGATGTCTGCTTTCACCACTCTTATTCAACATAGCACTGGAAGTCCTAGCCACAGCGATCAGACAAGAAGAAGAAATAAAAGGCATCCAAATTGGAAAAGAAGAAGTAAAACTGTCATTATTCTTACATGTCAAAGGCATCCAAATTGGAAAGGAAGAAATAAAGCTGTCATTCTTACGTGACATGATACTGCGTATAGAAAACCATAAAGACTCCACCAAAAAACCTACAAGAACTGATAAATGAATTCTGTAAAGTAACCCAATACAAAATTAATATTCAGAAATTGGTGGCATTTTTATACACTAATAATGAACTATCAGAGAAATTAAGAAAACAATCCATTTACTATTGCAACAACAACAACAAAATGAGATATCCAGGAATAAATTTAACCAAGCAGGTAAAAGATTGGTACACAGAAAATTATAGGATACTGAAGGAAGAAACTGAGGAAGACACAAATAAGTTCAAGCATCCACTGCGTTAATGGATAACAAGAATTAACATCATTAAGATGTCCATATTACCAAAGGCAATCTACAGATTCAGTGCAACTGGTATCAAGATAGCAATGAAGTATTTCACAGGACTCGAACAAATATTCCAAAATTTTATATGGAACCGAAAAGATGCTGAATAGCCTCAGCAATCTAGAGAAAGAGGAGCAAAGTTGGAAGGATCACAGTACCCGATATCCAACTACACTAGAAAGCCTTTGTAATCAAAACAGCCTGTAGTGGCATGAGAACAGACACACAGATCAAAGGAACCGAATGGAGAGCCCAGAAATAAACCCACGCCTATATGTTCAATTAATATATGGCAGAGGAGGCAAGAAAATTCAGTGGGATGAAGACAGTCTCTTCAATAAATGGTGCTGGGAAAATTGGACAGACACATGCAAAAAAAAATGAAATTAGATCACCTTCTTATACCATACAGAAGAATAAACTCAAAATGGATAAAAGACCATAAAACCATAAAAACCCTAGAAGAAAACATAGGCAGTAAACCCTCAGACATCCCTGGCAGCAGTATTTTTTCTGCTGTCTCGCCTCAGACAAGGGAAACGAAGGAAAAAAACCAACGGGACTCCATCTGGTCAGCTTTACTTCCCAAGCTCACTAGTTCACTCTTCATCTCTTTTATTGTGTTCTTCACCTCCATAATTTTTATTTGGTTCATTTTTGAGGTTTCAGTCTCTTTGGGAAAGTACTCCTTTTGGTCATTGATTTTATTTCTGAGTTCATTAAACTGCCTATTTGTGCCTTCTTGTATCTCATTGAGTTTTTTCAGAATTGCAATCCGGAATTCTCTGTCATTTTAAATCACATATTTTCATGTCCTTAAGTTTATTTTCTGGAGATTTTTTTATTTTCTGTCTGAGCTGCCTCATTGCCTTGCTTATTCATGGAATTTGATGGATTATTTCTCTGCCTAAGCATCTATGAAAATGAAATCTGCTCTTTTTTTTTTTTTTATTTGAAGAGTGGCACTTCTCTATTTATTAGGTTGATAAGGAGTCTTTCTTTTCTTTTCCAGTAGGTGGCTCTAAAGCGCAAGTTTCTTACTCTCTCTTGCACTGGATCTCTGAAAGGTGGTCGGAAATGCCTTGTATTCCCTGGGGAGGTGGGGGTCTCCTCTGTGACCAGGTTGCCTCAGTGTCAGGGCTCCACTCCTGTGGGGGAATATAGTAGGTGATGGGTCTCTGAGCCTGTGAGATCCTAGCACTGTCTCCTGCAGCAGACGCTGCCAGCAACGCAGCCGCATTGGGTGCGGGTGGGATGAGCTGGGAGAGGCCAGCTGGTTCCTTTGTGGCTTTGTTCTCCTCCCAGTAGTGGTAAATGCCAGGCCTCAGCAGCCTCACCTCTCTATCTTCACCCCTGCCACTGGGATTAGCCACGGTGTGCCCCACTGTAATTCAGGGAAAAATACTTCTGCCTCTCCAGTTCTCAGGGCTACAGATAATGTGCCCTGTAGCCTGACACTGACTGCTACCGCTCGGGGGCCTGGTGGTAGCTCTGGAAGGGGGAGGAGAGGGGAGTTCTGGGAAGGTGAGGGGAGAGGGCCAGGCTCTATGGCTTTGTTTCAGTGCCTGGCAATGGCAGCCCCCAGACAACCTTGGCCGCACCTCTGTGCTGTTTCTGTCCAGGTCACTGGGTTCGTCCACAGCGCCTACTGGCCACTCCTGCAGGAATGCTCACTGTATTTCTCTGCAGCTCTGGGCTGAAGGGAGCTCCAGGGGCAACCTGACTCCTCCCCTTTCCCAAGACCCAGAGAGGGCTCCAAGCGACATCAGGAGCACTCGTCTTAGCTCTTCTCCCTTCCCTCCTCCCCTACTCACTCCGACTCACCCATCACCCACCTTCATATGTTTTAATACACAGATCTCTCAGATGTGTTGTGTATAGAACAGGGAATCCTTTGTTCAATTATAGCTGTCAAACCTGTTGAAACTATAAGGGGCACCTTTCACACCGCCATTTCTGTGACGACTCTCTGAGTTTGCTTTATAGGAATACTTTTTTAGCACGTTGAAGGTCTTGAAAGTTCTTTCCTTATTTTCTGGGAATTTTAGGATATTACGTTTAGCTAAGCACTTATTTAGTTATTTAATTAATTAATTTTTAATTAATTTTAGGGAAAGAAGAAGAGAGAAACACTGATTTCATGTTCCACTTTATCAACCATTCATTGATTGATCCTTGTGTGTGCCCCACCAGAATTGAACCCCAAACCATGGCATATTGGGATGACACTCTAACTAACTGAGCTACACAGTCAGGGCTATTTATTTCTTTAAATCAATGAGAACTGAAGTCCTTCAATTTAAGGAAATATTATACACAAAGGCCTTTCTGAATTCCAGACATCATCATCATCATCATTGTTCAGGCTACTGCCATAGGGAGAATGTTCACTAATTAGGAGCATCTCAAAGAAAAGGAAAGGATCTAGGAGTTTTATAGAGGCAGGTAAACAAGGAAGTCACCCCTGAGTCTTTATGGGAGTCATGAGTCAGCATGAAGATGGTTCTTCCCTTGGAATATGCCAGGGCAGTGTGGTCCTTTGCAATTAACTACTCTCACAACACTAAGGGCAGAGGGGCTTCTTAACCACTGCTGGTTTCTAGGTGCATGATTTCTAGATTTCTAGAAGGCTTATAAAAGTTTAATATTGTAATGAGATGACTCTGCTTTGTCAATTTTATCTATAGAATTTCTCTGTATTCTTCTTTATATACCATATTACTTCTGCCTGCCTTTTGTGGAGGTTTTCTTTTTTTTGTTTTGTTTTGTTTTGTTTTTTTTCTGTGCTTATGACTTAGCTCCATAATTTAATTATAGGTTCTGTGAGGGAAGGAAGTATGTCTTGTAATGATATCTACTTCTCCTCCTCCTCATCTCCCTCCTCTTTTTGCCTAACACTTAATATTCCATTCCACCTACACAAAAGTTATTGATGTTCAGTAGGAAGACAAATTATTTCTTTTTAGATGTGCTAAGACAGTAGACTTATAAAATGTGAGCTTTTCAGAATTGGAAAATAGCATCCAAGAACTTTCAAAGTCACATATTTAACTCTTATTTACAGAAAATTCACGGATGAACAAACCTTTTTTCTCTAACTGGTTTCTTCCTGGTTGCACACCTAAGGCCAAGCTATTTTTTTGGTAGATGACCACTAAGTTCACCTTCATGTGCAAAGTCAGTATCTAGTGATATTTTTTACCAACTTCCTGCTCACCAGTATACCTGTCTCATTGATTCAGCCTGCGAACCAGGGCATCATTCAGAATATGAAACATTATACTAGAAGATATTTCATGAAGTTTATGCATTGTGTAAGTAGGCACGAGAAAGGGCTTACAATCTCATAGTACTAAAAATGCCGTTTTAAATGATGCTTATGCCTAGAATTCTGTTTCAAGTAAAATAGGGAGAAATGAAGAGGGTGTGGGGGGAATGGGCTGGATATTTGAAGTCAGCGGAAGCAAAAGAAACAAGCATTTAGGATGAGGCACTGAAAATAAATTATAATTACTTTTGATGATAAAAATGATCTTTTATATATACTCAACAGGATTAATGGAGGCATGATAAAAGGGTAGGTTAATGTTTACAAGAGGTTCAAGTAATACAATATCACCAATAGCAAAAAAAGTTAAAGGACACCAGTATTGTCAATGAAGACAATTTCAGTGCAGGAGGCAAAATAACTTTAGAAGAGGCTGCTTCAGTCTCCATTGTAATAATTACATTTACGGAAAGGTAACCACATTATGCTACTCTGGAGGCTATGCATTTGGACATTCTACACGTACCTTTTATGAGCAAGAAGTGCCGAGACTTACTCAAAAAAAGAAAAAAACAAACTTTAGGTTATGTCATAGCACCAGTACAGAGAACTCAGCCTCCAACATCTCCTACATCTGGTTGAGTAAGATTGTCTTTAAGGCCCCCTCTAGATTCTAGCTTTCTTAAAGTCCTATAAGTGATAATCAGTGTTCATTATGATGACTCCAGGGCACTACAATTTTTTAATGATTCCCGAATAATTGGAGAAAGGTTCTGTTTTGTTGAAAATAGTTATAATATTCTAACTCTGAGAATCTGGGATTCTGAATGGAAAACGTTACCAGTCAATCCGAATATTTAGTTTACCAAAACACTTCATTCCCTGATCATTCTAAGGCATTTACTCTACAATCTTTGTAGGTAGATTTTTTTGTTTTTCTAAAAAGAAGGGGGAATTGTAAGGGAATAGATCTCAGGGGTTAGATCCTTGGCTGTAAAGACTCCCTTGGATTGCTTTTGGCTGTTGGCTGTAGCAACTTATTTTCTTGCAGAGATGAAGCATCTGGTTTTTGTTATCTCAATGATGTTGTCCTGGGAATATTACGATTGCGACGGAAATTTGACCGTATTCTCTATGTGGATTTGGATCTGCACCATGGAGATGGTAAGCCCTTTACTTTCAAGGGTGCTTCGCTGCTAGGACAACAGGTTTTTATCAGTGCAGCTGGTAAAAGGAGACATACCTGTTGCAATTGAAATGTTCCTAATTGAGAATCCTGAAATAAGTAGAGTACAGATTCACCTAACTGATGCAATGCCCCCTTTGCGATGAAGCTGCTGCTTTGAAATACCAGGTTCTTGTAATTTCTCCTCTTCTCTCCACCAGTAGCAAAGCTCTGCCATAGAGAATGTTAAGAAATGGAAATCTTACCTATTGTTTACTCCAGTGCTCAGTTGCCTCCCTCAGGACAGTTCCCTGTGTTCTCAATGAAATCTGCAGTTAGAGCTGACAGTCTTGATGCTTCTGTCAAGATTCGAATGGGTGCATGAAGAAATAACATGTTGAATTTTTCACCAGTAGGGATACCAACTCACATAGCAATGGAAATCTGTGCCGCTTTCTTTGTATTGCTAAAATATTTAGTCCTGCCCAAACGAACTCAGGGCAGCTTCTTCAACTTTAAATAACAGCAGAATCTTTAAGAATTCACCTGAACTCCATTCATTTCCTCTCAGAACACTTCATTGAAAGGATGTGTCCAGCCTTCCTATGTTCTCGCCATCTACAAGGTAGAGCTTCAGCGACAGTTACCCACATTCTGTAGCTTTAACGAACCCTGTGGGTAGCACATATTTCCATTGATCTAGGAACACTTACCCAGTGAAATTAGTTAAGGTGTTCACTCCCCTCCCCCACCTCAGGGATTGCTGCTTCCCTGTTTCTAGGGGTTTTGGGAGACAAACTAACATAATCAAGGCATAAGAAAGAAAAAGAACAGAGGCTAGGGGCAGCTATGCTGCCAAAATGGAAAAGAGGAAATTGTGGGAGAGCACCTCCCCAGGGAGTTCACCTGGATAGATGCTACCATGCAATGATGACAGAAAAGTAAAGGTAACAGAGGAAGAGAGAAGGATTAAAACAACCAACATACCACTTTGAGAACAATGTCCACTGAATATCTGAATACTCAGCCAATGCAACACACAGCCTTGCTGAAAAACCGTCAGAGGTTCCTTGTCACCTATCACAAGGATAACATTGACCCGTGGCTTGTTTTTGTATGGCCAATGAGCTACGAGTGATTTTTTACATTTTTGCAAGGTTATAAAGGGGAAAAATGCAATAGAGACCATGTAGTTTGGAAAGCCTAAAATATTGGGTTAGCCAAAATAGTTTGGTTTTTTTCCATAAGATGGCTCTAGTAGCGCTTAGTTGTCTTTAACTTCATTCAAAACAATTTTCTTAAATTGTATTGTGACAGCTGTCATATCAGCGTGCATTTAAAAAAAACTTAGCAAAATTGGTGCATTTTTGTGTAGCCATTTTAATATTGAAGATGGAAGAAAATATGCAACGTTTTTGGCATATTATGCTTTATTATTTCCAGAAGGTTAAGAACGCAACTGAAACGCAAAAAAGGATTTGTGCAGTGTGTGGAGAAGGTGCCTTGACTGATCGAAAGTGTCAAAAGTGGTTTGCAAAGTTTCATGCTGGAGATTTCTCTCTGGACGATGCTCCACGGTCAGGCAGACCAGTTGAAGTTGATAGCAAACAAATTGAGACACTCATTGAGAGCAATAACTGTTATACCTACCACACGGGAGAGAGCCGGCATACTCAGAATATCCAAATCAATAAAGTTATTGGCGACAGTGAAAAACGTGTCTTATTTCATGGACAAAGCTAAACAGACTTTTTAGCCAGCCCAGTATTTTACTATTTTGGTTTGCTAGCCCTTGACCTATAGCCGTGGTCCTCAAACTCAAATGTACATCACGATGACCTATGGAAGCTGGTGTTAAAATGCAGACTCCTGGGCCACATTCACCAGATATTCAGAGTTAGTGGGTCCGGAATGGAACCTGGGATTCCACATTTTACCAGCACCCGAGTTGTTCCATAGGCCACACTTTGAAAAACAGTAGTCTTCATGGTCAAGTCCACACTCTTTAGCCTGTCTTTGGAGGCCTGCCTCAAAGAGACTTCACCTCCTCTCTCCAGCCTCCTCTCTCACAATTTGCTGTGCAAGCTACTCAATGATCACCAAACATGTCTCACTCTGCCCACTTCCCTGATTTGGCATCACTTTTTCCTAACTTAGTTTTGTTTTCTCTTCCCCTTTTGCATCTCCAAATTCTACCCAGAAGCTCAAGTTCCAGCAGGAGCGGATTTGCCCCGACCACTGCAGCCCAGGTGTTCCGTCCCCTGCTCCGCTGTATCGTTTATATCGATCATTTAATATTTAATTATCTGTTGTCTTATATAGTTAATTCTGTGATTCGTCTGTCTTCTCCTCTCACAGAAACTTTCATTTCCTCCAAAACAGAGATCAAGTGGTTTACTTTTTTTCTGTTGTGAACAATGACTTGAACAAACAGAACTATGCATTCGTTATAGTAGAGGTTCAGTGAAACATTTGTTGAATGAATGAATGATTATGAAATTCAAACTATTAGTATCAGAGTTTAAGAATAGCCATCAACTCTATTGAACCACGTAAGAACGAAATAAGACTGTCACCTGAAACCGTTTTCTCCATTTGCTATGTTATTTCTACACCATTTAGAGTTTCCTGTTTTAGCCCACTTTTATGGTGTGTTTCATTTCAGTTTATTTCCCCTCTTCAGCACCTCCCTTCCAGGGACCCCTGCCCCACCTCCAAATTCTTACACATTCGGGTTATTTTAAATCCTCCCATGATTCCATAACTAGCATTCTGTGATGGCTTCACTAGCACCCCTACCTGTCCTCACCTTCTTTTGTCTACT
Organism: Mormoops blainvillei; assembly: GCA_004026545.1. Classification (NCBI taxonomy): domain Eukaryota; kingdom Metazoa; phylum Chordata; class Mammalia; order Chiroptera; family Mormoopidae; genus Mormoops; species Mormoops blainvillei. Next base: position 30,875 of record PVJD01011797.1, on the reverse strand, counting down.
ACCTACCGCTCTTCTCATTCACTCCAAGCCCCCATAGCCTCCACTAATCTGTCTATGAAAAGTAGAAGTTTCTAACAATGCCTAATGGCATTTCCTGTGAGAAGAGATACAAGTGACTACTGAACATATGAAAAAGTGCCCAAGGCCCTGATGTTAAGAGAAATGCAAATTAGAACAAGACCGTTCTTTCTGTGAAAGATTAAAAAGAATAATAACACCCAGTGCTAGTCAGGGTGTGAAAAATGGGAACTCTCTGACCCCATTGGTAGAAGTGTAAATTGGTACCACCTTTCTGGATGGATACATAGTCAGGATTTTCTGGAAGTATAAATAATTATACTTCAGCTTCTAAGTTAAAATGCTATTTTAATTTGTTTTGTTTTGTTTTATTTTGTTTACTTAATGCTTTGTGCCTGGAGCCTTTAACTGATTCTAACTGCCTCCCTAGGGCAGAACATAAGGCTTGGGAAATTCAAACATACTTGTGATATACAAATAGAGTTAATATTTTTTTAAGGTCACTGTCAGCCTCTAATGAAGACTGAACGCATTGAGTAAACACAGAGACAATTTCTTTATTAAAAGTATAAAAGAGCATAGTGCATGAATTTGCTAATAATAGTCCTTCCATTTCACAGAGGGATTATCTGACAATATGTGATTCAGGGAAGAAAGGTGTGGAGGTGGGCAGTGTGTTTATCTGAATAAGTAGTGGCTTATAAGAGTTACATCTTCTATCTCCCAGGCCTCTCCTCATTTCTGACTTTTTTAAAATGGAAAGGACATTCCATTTCTAGAAAAGCCCCCCCCCCACCATCTATTTCCAAGCTGCTATTAAGGGACAAGGCCAGGGCTACTTTCAGCCTTCTGTGTTTTAGCCAGAAAGATGTACTGTAAGTTACTTAATACACACTTTGGGAAAACTGCATTTATAACCAAATCTGTGTCCCAGAGAGGCAATTTACAATTGGGTTTTCACTATGTAATGCCTTATGTTGGTATTGGTCAGGCTTTTAAAAGGGTTGCCACATTCTCCTTATTTTGTACTAAATCCTAATAATTTAACTCAAACCACAGAAACAAAACAAAACATACCACTTCCAAGATAGTGCCAGTTTCCCGATTCCGCTCTTTTGATAATGCCGCAGTTCTGAGCTCCAGTCCTCCCCCACCGTTTTGAACAGGTTGTCAAAGACAGCCTGGACATCCCACTGCCTGGAAAGGGGAAGTCCAGTTACCATTTGCCATGAATTTGAAAAGGAACCTTATCCTGTAATGACAGAAATCAAAGACCAGAGGGCTTTGTTACTTTGTTCCTCAGCTTGTTAGCTTTACTATTGCTACCTCCTTGCCTCTCTTCCTTCCCACAACTGCTTTCTAAAGTTTCAGTTGTTGAAAACAGGAGTTGCATATATCAAGTGGTTCTTCTGTTTCTTTCTCTGGTAGGTGTAGAAGATGCCTTCAGTTTCACCTCCAAAGTCATGACGGTGTCCCTGCACAAATTCTCCCCAGGATTTTTCCCAGGCAAGTGATCTGTGTGCTCAGTATTATATTCGAGTAGTAAACACTGCAGCTGGTCTATACATTCCTTACATCTTATATTTGGTTAGTTCCATGCTATTAATCCCTTATTGGTGCTACTTTATGCAAAAATTTTAACACAGGTATTTCAGGTGACAATGATAAGAGAAATATGATGCTGCTTCTTATTCCACATGAATTTTATGGACTGTCAATAGACAGCTCACTTACACTTACTGTACTATCAAATACCCTGTGTAGCTCCCCAAACCCTGATAACTGCAATGAAATATTCATATTATGTCAACCTCAGTTACTGTATATGGAAAGTCAGACACAGGAGTTAACCTCTTTTTTTTTCCCCCCAGCCAAATGGAATCGAAGGTTTCTCCATTTTCTTATCATTTTTCTGCTTCCCCACCATTGTTTCCAACAGTCACTTCTCATAGCATTTTCTTCATTTCATTCCCTTAGAAACCATCCCAGGACGGTGCCCCTAACTGGCCTTTGGTCTTCTGAATTCCTATCAGAGAATCCTTCGAGTTTTCTAATTCTCATGTTCTTAAAGCTAGTCATGGCGCACCTCTTTTACAGGAACGGGTGATGTGTCCGATGTTGGCCTGGGGAAGGGACGGTACTACAGTGTGAATGTGCCCATTCAAGACGGCATACAGGACGAGAAGTATTACCACATCTATGAAAGGTATGGCAGTGATGCTGAGCCAGTAACAGGTGGATTACATTTCTGTGAGATGAAATGGCCCCAATCTCACAGAATTCTTGTTTTCAAAGAACATTTCGTGGGGGTGCGTGGGTGCTGTCTACTTAACATAGCTTTTGTACTCTATTCCTTATGCTTATTTGATCAGGTGACCCTCAGTTTGGGAGCGCCTTTTCGGCTTTCCGTTCTGGAGGTCTGCTCCCGTCCACTAGTATGGATATGAGAGTTCTTTATTATGAGTTCTTGAGTTCTATCTGTTGTGTTAAAATTGGGGTCAGAACCCTCTTCTTTGTACACGGTGGTTATTGTATTTAATTACAGCCACTTGTAGGCAAATATTTTGTTGCTAACGTATAGACCATTGGGGCTGAAAAGTCCTACAGAATGTGGGGGGACTCTATTCGTGTCGGTAGAAATTGAGATTGGTCAGGTATAAATTCACTGCTGACACTGGCAGCGGAGCAAGTGAGTCCGACTAGAAGTCAGCAAGTGAACATTACTGAAGGTGAGGAAAGCATTTGCGGTGCTTTTGATCCTTCCCCCACTCGGCTCAGACTTCTCCCAACCTCTGATGGAAACAGGGACTTCCCAAAGGAGCCTGCACTGGTCATCATCACTGGCAGTAGTATAAACAAAGGAGAGGTGTTTTTTAAAAATGTTTTTAACTTTATGTTTTGCCCTGCCTGGTGTGGCTCACTGTATTGGGCATCATCCTGCAAAGCAAAAGGTCACCAGTTCGATTCCCAGTCAGGGCACATGCCTGGGTTGTGGGCCAGGTCCTCAGTTGGAGGCATGTGAGAGGCAACCGATCGATGTTTCTCTCCCTCTCTCCCTCCCTTTCTCCTTCCCTTCCCTTCTCTCTAAAAATAAATTTTAAAATATTTTAAAAATAAAATAAAAAGAAAAGCCACCATGATTTTGTAGTTATGGCTATCAATGGTATTTTAAGGTAGCTGCAGTCACTATGAAATCTGTGATTTCTACTGGTGACAAAGTCACCGGTACTGCTAATACTCCTGCAGTTTGTTGCCTGCATTCAGATATCTGAATTCTATCCATGAACACCAGTTTAAAAATCCCTGCCTTAGATACTGTTTGAATAATTTACTGTGTGCCTGTATTTCCCCCCAAAAATTGTCACAATACACATCCAAAGAATCATTTTGTTTTTCAGTGAGAAAGTCACGCACCCAGGAGTGATGGGGATCTATTCCGAGAAACGCATTGTTAGGCAGTTTCGCCGCTGCATGAACATCACAGGGCACTTGTGCAAACCTAGTGGTATGGGCTACCACACACCTGGGCTGCATGGTACAGAGCACCGCTCCTAGGCTACAAACCTGTACAGCATGTTACGGAACTGAATACCATAGGCAACACATGGTAGAATAAAATACAAAATGGCCCTGACCGGTGTGGCTCGTACTGCAAGGCCGGGACACGTGTCTGGGTTGCAACTTCAGTCCCCTGTCAGGGCACATGTGAGACGCATCCAAGAGGCACACATTGTGTGCGAGAGGTACACATTGCAGAGAAGGAAATAATAACATTAACCATAGCCCTGGCTGTTGTAGCTCAGTGGATTGAGCGTCAGCCTGCGAACTGAAAGGTCACCAGTTCGATTCCCAGTCAGGGCACATGCCCGGGTTGCAGGCCGGGTCCCCAGTTGGGGGCATGCAAGTGGCAACCAGTCAATGTTTCTCTCTCTTTCTTCCTCCCTCTAAAAATAAATAAAATCTTTATTTTAAACTTTATGTTTCAAAGGTGCCTCTTAGCTATAGCCTGTTCATAATTTTGATCATGTACACTGGCTACCTCTATATTGTCAGACCGAAAAGGCCTTTTTGTTTTTGGAGCCTGCCATTGATGGTTTTAATTACCCTTCGTGTTCGCCTTAGACTCTGTTCTGTCCTCGAGATGTACAAATCAGAGTTGCTTATGAAACGTTATCAATAAAGATGTCCTACGGTTCTGTGTAAAAGGAGAATTATTTTGTTTTTCTCTTAATCCCCTTCTTGACAGTGCCCAACATTCAGCTACCTTTTTTTTTTTCCTGCCATAACAGGAAACTAGATTGTTCCCTTCAGTGCTCTGTTCATAAGGTCTCCTAGAGTTCTTTCCCTGGGTCTTAATGGAAAGGTCAGCACCCATCATCCTGCAAGAGTAGTTTATACTATCTGCTCCCCCCTAAGTGGATTACCTTACACGTGTCCCTGCTGAAGCTCATCTGCCGATTATAAAAGTTCCTGAGACCTTCCTTTAGCCTCCATCAATTTGGCACTTCACTGCCTGGAAACGCTGAGAATCATCTGCACATCTGAGGATTTCCCAGCGCCCACCCCCAAGGAAGTTCACTATATACCCTTCTTCAGTCGTAAAAAATGTCTGTTTCTCCCTATGTTTTCTTTTTTTTTTTCCTCTCTCTAAACTAGTTCCTACTATACAAGAAAAAAATATTTTAAATTCCCTAAGAATTCATGTTTAAAAATAGCCTTGGTATCAAAATTAATTAGAAGCATTGTAAAAGTGAGTCTGGCCCCAAGGAAAAGATCCATGGGAGATCACACATGATCTCTCTTTCCAGAAACCCTGTTACTCCCCCCACCCCACTGTACAGGAGGCCAGCATTTATTAAAGAATCTTCCAGCTTGCCTACTAAAGTACCAGACACTCATCAGTTTATAGTTCCCAGGGCCCCTTCTGCCTGCGGAGCCACACCAGCAGTCTGCACAGTGACCGTCCAGGATAACAGGTTCCAGGTTTTCATTAGAGGTACAATAATTTTTCCCTTTGATTTCCTTCAGAAGTCAAGTCTGGTCAGGGTGTTATGTGAAGGCACCTCTGCTTCCAAGGGTGCCAGGGAGGCTTCCTGACCCAAACATCTCTCCCATCTGTTGGGCTAATATCTGAAATTCCTTTAACGGGAAACATACTTTTACTCTACAATTAGAATTAGGCCTTAAACTGGGATGTTGGCACTTCTCCTCCTCACCCGCTCTCTGCCATTAGGTGTATGGTTCTCACGGCGCTTTTCTCGACAGCAGATTTTGAAAGGGTAGAGCCAGAGCGCCCTGAGCATTCGGAGAAGCAGGGACTGGGTAAGAGGAGCAGAGGGAAAGGGAAACAAAAACAAAACAATCCTTGCGAATGTTGCTTCTCCCCTTAGGATTCATGGGCCCCTTTTCTCTCCCTTCTTCCTTTTCTCCCTCCCCTCCTTCCTTCCTTCTCTCAAAGTTTTTTTGCCGTTGCTACAGCCTTTTTGACTTTGCTAGCCAGTCAGGCAAGAACTTAATGATTTCATCTTAAAGTCGAACATACTGGCTTGGCCAAAAAGTTCATTGGGTTTTTTTCTGTACAGTGGCTCTAGTAGTACTTAGTTATCTTTCACTTCCTTCGAAACAATTTTCTTAAATTGTATTGTGACAGTGGTCATATCAGCATACATTTTTTAAAAACTTAACAAAATTGGTGAATTTTTGCGCAGCCATTTTAATGTTGAAGATGGAAGAACATATGTAACATTTTCAGCATATTATGCTTTATTATTTCAAAAAAGGTAAAAATGCAACTGAAACGCAAAAAAATAATTTGTGCAGTATATGGAGAAGGTGTTATGACAGATCAAACATGTCAGAAGTGGTTTGCAAAGTTTCTTGGTACTATTGACATTTTGGCCAAATGATTCTTTGCTGTGGGGCTGCCTTATGCATTGGAAGATGTTCAGCAGTGCCCCCGGCCTCTACCCACTAGGAGCCAATAGCAGGAGATGGCCAACATGCTCAAAATATCCAAATCAATAAAGTTATTGGTGAAAATGAAAACTGCATCTTTTATTATTTTATGGAAAAAGCTAAACAGACTTTTTGGCCAACCCAATACCTTCTTCTTTTAGTTTTTTAATGGCTTAGGGTTTCTCTTTCAATAGGCCAGATATAGAATCTTTACATGAATGTTTTGAACACCAAAAGACCTTGGGTTCCATTTTATGTGAAAGACAGTTTCAGAGTCAGAGCTTCCTATGTTGTTCAATCCTGATTTAGAAAGGGTAAGGGTCACTGATTCCCCAAAGCTTCCCATAGTTTCTATGTGAGCTATTAGAGTTGGTTTTACAAGTAGAGCCCTGTTTTAGCTAGCATAAAGGAACATCAACATTGTTCTTCAAAGCATACCTCCCCCTTCAAATAGAATCTATGGCCCCAGCATGGAGATGATAGAGGTATATTGTATTCTTGGTTTACATGGAAGCCCATACCCCACCTCAGCCTCATACACATAAACACACAAAGTTTGATGGCAGAGGAAGGCTCTTTTGCTAAAGGGACGGTTAGCTATTTCCCACGCTTTGTTATCTGAAAGGGGAAATACTACTCTACCTATTTTTAACCTGTTTGCTCTCTAATTGTATTTAAATGCAGCATGAGATAGTCTTAACCGTTAAGCTATCAAATAAAACACTTTGTTGACGACTTCGGCAGTGTTTATAATTAAGGACTGTGGGAGAGGACAATGACAAGTATTGTGTTGGCCAAAAAGTCCATTTAGCTTTTTCTGTAAAATAAAAGACACATTTTCATTTTCCCCAACAACTTTATTGATTTGGGTTTTTTGAGTATGTCGGCCATCTCCTGCTTGGTATAATGATTGTTTTCAGTTACTGTCTCAATTTGATCACTATCAACTTCAACTGGCCTACCTGACTGTGGAAGCATGGCCCAGTGAGAAATCTCTAGCACAAAACTTTGCAAACCACTTTTGACGTGGTCGATCAGTCACAGCACCTTCTCCATACATTGTACAAATCTTTTTGTGTGTGTGTTTCAGTTGCATTTTTACCTTTTTTGAAATAATAAAGCATAATATGCCAAAAATGTTGCATATTTTCTTCCATCTTCAATATTAAAATGGCTACACACATATTCACCAATTCTGGTATTTTTTTAAATGCACACTGATATGACAGCTGTCACAATACAATCTAAGAAAATTGTTTCAAATGAAGTTAAAGACAACTAAGTGCTTCTAGAACCATTGCATAGAAAAAAAAACAAACTTTTTGGCCGTCCCAAAACTTCCCTGCTGTTGATTCAAGGGACATTTTGATGAATAGTAGAGTACCACTCTGAACCTCCAATCTTGCAGGATGACCAAACTACTCACCCTCTGTGAACTGTCATGGTATATGCATAGTTGGAAGCAGAAAATCAGAATTATGCTTAAATGTCTTAATTTGTATCCTACCTATAGTTTTAAAGCCCTAACAGCCAGAAAGCGATTCTTTACTAAATGTCCAATTACTGGAATATATATATATATATATTCCATATATATATATATATTCCCATATACATAGGAAAGCTATATATATGGTGCTTATAATGTGTATGGATTCAAAATACACTGAAGTGGATAGTTCAATATTTTGAAAAAACATCTCACATTTTATTAAGAATATTCAACTATTCAACTTTGTGAGGTAATTAAGTACAGACACTGTATAAATATTTCACCAAAATGAAAACACATTGTTAAACAGACCTCTCAATGAATAGGACTTATGAAAGGCTCTATTAAACAGGACTTTTCATTCAATAGCAGTCTTTATATCCACATACGCAAAACTTTGCTGGTAAGAGCTATCAACCCAACGAAGGGAATAACCCTATTCCAGGGAACTAGGGTTCATAATGGTAGTTATTAAAATAAGAATCTACCTGTATTTGGTCCTCGGTCTTTTACCTTGAGTCCTATAGCTTGTATTCTGTAACTTAAAATTCAAAGGAACCTTTTTTCCCCACCAAAGAACACTGACCTGAGGAAAAATTCAGAGATCCCAGAAGTACAAAAAAAAAAAAAAGACTTATTATTTTTGCCTTCTTTTATGAGAGAAATATTATACTTTTCTATTTTAAATAATTTTTATAGCTCTTCAACTGCTTTTTGCAAACATTAATTCTACTGTGCCTGGGTTAACCAGAATAGCCCATCCAGAAAGAACTTGTTCTCTAGGACAACAGCAAGCTCATTAAAGGAACAGCTCATTTAAGCCTAAGTTTTTATTCCTATGGGGAATTCCTTTGTCTGTCTATACTGAGTTCTGCTGCTATCCAACAAGGGAGAGAAGAAAAATATATGGCAAATACTTTTCTTATTATTTAAAAAAAATTATTGTTTAGGCTATTATAGTTGTCCCAATTTTTCCCTTTTGCCCCCCATGCCCCGCTGTCTGTACTTTCCTTTTTCTATTAAATATTTTATTGTGGTTCTATTACAGTTATCCCAGTTTTTCCCCCTTTGCTCTCCGCTGCCCAGCCAACCCCCCCCCACCTCGCTCCCACAGTCAGTCCCCAGCCTGTCATCCACGTCCCTGGGTCATTCTTACATGTTCCTTGACTAGCAAATACTTTTATATATATACTTCTGTAGTACATGTTTATGGTATGAGAATTTTCCTTAGACCCTGACAGGGCCTCTGGAGTACAAGTCAGTGGTGCTTTAAGCACAGGACCCATTCCTATGGATCTGGGGCCAAGGCTGACCTCTCCGAAGCACTCCGACCATCCTACAAAAGAATCAAGCACCTAAGTCACCTTACAGGATTTTTAAAACACTAATTAACAAGAATAAAGGGGGGGGGCCCTACCATGCAACGACATAGGGGATGTGTGTATCTTTAAATATAATGACACTGTTTCGTTCATTCATTTACCAAATATATATCTTCTGTGTCCGCTTTATGCCAGCATTGTACGTAGGCACTAGTGGCAGTAAACAAGACATGAGGCTCTCGCGCCTGGGAGTTTAGCTCCTAGGGAGCCCTTGCCTGTGCCAGAAAAAGCACTAAACATTTATTTGATCCTTAGAGTAATACCGTCTACAATGCCTACAAAGGTAGGTATTCTCATTTCCATCTTACAAGTAAGACAACTGGAGCTTAGACAGATTGAGTTGCTTAAGGTTGCACAGCTACTAAGACGCGAAGCCAGAGTTAGAACCCATGTCTCTCTGCCTATTAACCATTAGCTACATTGTCTCCAAAGTGTCATGTGGAAGCATGAAATTTCTTCGCAAGGAAAAAATACCATCGCAAGAACTCTTGGAAAATTTTATCTCAGAGGATTGCAGAAAAACCCCTAAAAAAAGAAACCACTTAAGTTTATGCAAATGAACCACACGGTCTATAGCATGCATAATCCATTGTGTTTATGTTTGTGGAAGTACAATTTAGATTTTTGCCCCTCAAAATGAATATCTTAATCCTGAGGATTTAATTTGTAATTTTATGGATAGAAACCAAGAATAAATATTGCCAGATTTTACGTCTTAGGTTTTAAAGTTTGGAAACATGGACATTCTGTAAATCTGCTTTTTCCTTTATTTTCAGTGGAGAAAATCCTGTCTTCCTCCTTTAGAAAGTGAATAGTGTCACATATCATTTTATAGAGGTTATCTCATGCAATTAACATCCTTTTCATGTGTCGTTTTAGACTAGTATTGACAAAGATTTTGGACATTATGCATTTTTGCAACTGTAGACATAATTTATATCATCTCTTGGTCCTGGCAAAAGGCCATATCTATGTAGAGGATTGAGATTTTTCCATCCATGCTATAAGTTGTCCACTCAATATCAATGGAATAAAATGAGAACCAAGGGACATCTCTAAAGGGCATTTAAGTGAAATGTTTCTATGCACTATTGACTTTTAATGTTAATATTTAAAGAACAGATGTTTTAATGATGATGGGGTTTTCTTTCATTATAATGATGTCATCTAGAATTTATTTGCCATTTGGGACTCCAAACTTCTTATCAGTCAATTTTACAAGCAGGTAGATAGATCCGCAGTGAAAGAGAACCCAATAATTATAACCTACTCCTCACAGCTTGATGATATGGCAAAAGCAACACAAATACATATTTATACATAAATATTTTAAGCAATACAATTTTTAAAAATTCCCCTTCATTTGATGAGAAGGAAAGAACTCTCTAGAAATTTGCATTTGAGAACAAATAATTATATAGCCTTACTTCCATCCACATTCCCATTTTCATTACAATCTAAAAGCTAATGAAAATGCTTTTAAAAAAATTTTTATTCATTTATTTTTAGAGAGAGGGGGAAGGAGGAAGAAAGAGAGGGAGAGAAGCATCAATGTGTGGTTGCCTCTTGAGCGCCCCTAGCTGGGGACCTGGCTTACAACCCGGACATGTGCCCTGACTGGGGAATTGAACTGGCGACCTTTTGGTTTGCAGGCTAGCACTGAATCCGTGGAGCCACACCAGCCAGGGCTAAAAGCTAGTGAAAATTCTTGACAAAATTATTCTACCTCTCTTCAGTTAGGTCATAGCTACACCACCTTGATCATCACTAGCTCAGTCTGGGCCAGCAATAAAGGTAACAGACTGCTAAGCCATTTTGGAAGATTTGCTTGCACTTTGAACTCAGCCCTCTGTAAGTACTTATATCAAGTGCTTTTGTTCTTTTTGACAAACTTTTATCCTGCCTCTACATGGTATGGCAAATATAAAATTGTCTATTGTTTCTGAAAAATGGATGACTCAGACACTAATTAAATTCACCGTTAATGTTAGCCACAGGTGGAAAGGAGGCCAAAGTGGGCTGTTCATTTATTGTTCCTAGTTTGATGTGTCTTTTAGAATATTAAATTAAAAAAAAATTTGCCTAAGAATATAGAATAATTTGGAGAGGAAATACTGTGCATAATTATCCGAGTTACCCTGAACCCCCTGTCAGTGAGCACGCCCTGCCTGTTTCCAGTACTTGATTAGGGTTGCAGTGGAGAATTTTTTTTTTTAGTGTTTTGCTTTGTTTTGTTTTGTTTTTTTCTCACCTGATCCTTTGAGCTTTAAACCCAGGTGGTTAGGGGGACAGGTCTTATATTCTTCTTCTTCCCCTCTTGGCCAGTGGCTTTCATGACAAGTTCCTAAACTCCTGCACCGAGTAGCCCTGACACCATGACAGCCCCCTACCTGCAACAAACAGTCTTCCTAGGTGATTTCTTTTTCCTGTTAAGTCAAGGAGGACAGACTCCTGAAATCCCGTGGGTTTGTTCTGTCACTCTGATGTGCACCTTTGCTGCTCTCTTCTTAGTGCTGAATGATCCCTGCCCCCTGGAGAGAGTGACCTGATTCTTCCCCAGCAATTGAATAGGCTCTGATGCTAGAACGTGCTCTGAAACTATCCAGAGACAGGAAGACCTTGTTCATAAAGGGAAATTTTGAGAAGTGCACCCTTTAATGTAGGGTTGCTCTGTCCCTTCAGTCTGGCCTAGGAAAACTGCCCTCTAGGCTCTGCTTTCACGCGTTCCAGCTTTGAATAACTGCTCCTGACACTGCCATTCACCCGGCAGCTGCCAGCCCTGATGAGCTGCCTTGTTATGTTCCGTTGACACGGATTGTACAGACATTAAGTTAAAGCTGGTGTCCCTCACCTGACAAAAAGACCTGAAGTTGTTTGCCAGAGCCATACCCATTGGTCCTTATCGAAGAACCAAAGGAAAGACTCTTCAAAAAAAAAAAATCAAAATAACCAGCTAACAAGTTAACAAGTGAAAGGGTGTATATGTGCGCCAGGCACTGAGGGCAGTGCATTTGCCTGGAGACCAGAAAGTGAACTGCAGGTGAAGGAGTCTCTGTGTGCCCGCTCCCGGTGGGAAAATCCTGAACAGGAAGGTGAAGTTTAGGAGAGGCGTTCGATATATTAGGGATAACAGTAGAAAGATATCTATCCTATTGAAATACAGGGAAGCCTTACTAACTCAGCCTAATTGGAAGAAAGCAAGTCCGAATCATGGAATATTTTTAAAAGCTTTTGTATTACTTTCAAGCAGTGGACACGCTAGTAAATCAAAGTAGACTAACAGCACCTCAAGGAAGAGGCTTTGCTTATCGTTTGCGATTAGCATATCAATTATTTGTATGTAAGTGAGCCTACAAAGAGTGCATAAAGAGTTTATTCTCTTAAGTAAGACAAACATTCCCCAGTGCAATCCTGTTTACACTATTAATTTGCTTAGCCAGCCTTTTTTGTGCCAAGATAGATGTATGTAAGAAATGCTTATTTCCTCAGGGAAGAATGAATCGCTTCCCTGTGTTTAGTCCAGTAACTAAGACGCGGAGCGCCACTTGATTGGTTTGGGATTTCCAGGATATGGAGTTTTGAATTTGCATACAGACCAGAGAGATTTCATATGGAGAAGATCTGGCAGCCATTGCCAGAGACCCAGTTTCCCCATCTGGATTTCATTGAAGTGATCTGGATTTCATCAAGCAACAGGACACTGATCCTAAATGATCCACCAGACACTCTAACGTAGGCATGTTTAAAATACATCCTGCCCCAGAAAAATAACTGTTAAAATATGATGAGTTGGAGTTGCTCTATGTGCAGTACTTAAAAGTAATAAAAATGCATTTCTTTTTAAGTCCCACAAAAACCATGCAATATCAAGTTAATGATGAAAATCAATCCCCAAACTCTTTCTTGCACACCTCATTGTGTGACGGCATTGCAGAGATTTCCAATCATCTGGGAAAGGATATTATGTTTTGATGAGCTGCACCAGGTGCTAACTATATGGCAGGATTTCAGCTTTGAATCTTAAGGAGGCCCTCCTGGGTAAGGGCGAGGGAAGGGCTAGGGGCATGTTTATTGTTAACAAATCGTTATTGTATACCTAAGTTCGAAAATCAGAGCAATTGAACTGAAAAAGAAGATGTATCTGGTATACAAGGAGCGTAGAATGTATGATTAAGGAATGAGAAACAGAGATACAGGCCTGTATCTCTACCCGTATGTATTAAACTGTGCTCTGGGTAAATTGCGACTACTTCAAGGCTTAGGAGTAAAAACGAAGTGCAGAGAGCATAAGCAGAAGAAGTAAATATACACACAAATGTTGTAACTACAGTTTGGAATGACTCCAGCTCTCCCCTTTCCCCCCAAGGGCATCACTATCCAGGGTCTGCAAAAGCCAAAGAGCTGTTTGGCTTCCAGTCTGATTTTTGGCCTAAGAAAGCAGAGAAGTAGATTTCCATTTTAATTATATATTCTCTCAACCTCTATCTAACAGAAAGCCACTTGTATTTCTGCCCTCTCTTAAAGTGAATTTTGTGTTCGGTGAAAGGTAATAGATTGGCAGCACTGGAAAAGGAATTACTGTACTCCCAGAACAAGTATAACCAGGCAGTGACACTATGAAATTTCTCTCTGCCTTTGGGGAACATTCGAGTACTATTCAGGAAGTCATGGCTATGGCGTGCTATGCTGAACTCAACTGTATCCTAGTGGGCTGAAAGAATTAGCATAGCACTCCAAGGGCCTGACTTAAGGCCATTCATTTATTCATTCAACATTAGGGAGTGCTTACTGTGTGCCTGGTGCTAGGAGAAGACTTCTGCAAATGTCGTATCACTGAATTCTCACAATAACTGTGTGAGGGAGAAAATAGTCTTGTTCTACAGAGAAGGAAACCGAGGGACAGAGAAGTGAAGTGGTTTGTCCAAGTTGCTGTGCAAGTACCAGATCCAGCTTTGTCTGACCCCATGTGCAGTGTTCTCCCTGAACTCCGTGCTGTGAAAGCTGCAAAGGGCACGGCTGAGGCATGTGCCCAAATAATGTGACAGAGCAGAATGCGATCTGTGCTATGGGAGTGGTCCTGGTAGTTTCAGAACAGTGAAATGACCTACCTCTGATCAAGTAGTCATTAGTACAGCTAGCCTTAGGATTCATATTCTTTAAGTCTTCTTTAATTTTGTGGGTTTTTTTTTAAGCTTAGCTCTTGAAACCACCCCGCCTCTCAGCCTACCCTATGCCCTGCCCTGTCCAAATAATATACAACCTGCTTGCTAGGGCCTCTGGCCTTTCAGAATGAGAAGAACCAAACAGCACTGAGGTTTAGTGAAGAGAGCTCTGATGATTCAGTCTAGGCCACTGGTAAGGTCCTTTAATTCTGGATGACTCACTTTCCCCTGTGTAAATGAGAACGGTTTACTTCAAAGAGGTAGAGAGATAAGTAATAACAAACTAAAAATAGTATACAGCCCTTTTTGTTGCCAAGGTGACATGTAATTGATGAGTAGAACTATTTACCACAAAACATGTTAGAAAGAGATGTCAATTAGAACCTATGTTTTCAAATTTTTATTTATTGAATTTTTTTTTGAGAGAGAAATTGTTTGTTGTTCTACTTACCTATGCATGCATTGGTTGCTTCTTGTATGTGCCCTGACCAGGGAGCGAACCCACAAACTTGGTGTATCGGATGACACTCTAACCAAAGAGCTATCCAGCCAGGGCCCAAACTTTTTTTTTTTTTAAGTGCAGATCTTTCAAATATTGAGTCAATCTCTTATATTATTTTTTCAGTTTTTAAAAATTTGTTGATTTTAGAGAGGGGATGGAGAAAGAGAGAGGGGGGACAGAGAGATTTGCTGTTCCACTTATTTATGCATTTATTGGTTGACTCTTGTATGTGCCCTGACTGGGGATCAAACCCACTACCCTGACTTATTAGGATGACGCTCTATCCAACTGAGCTCCTGGCCAAGGTAGAATCTATGTTCTCATGTAATGGACTCAGTAATGACAGAAAAGATGCCCCTGTAAAATGTTAAGAAACTACATTTTGAAAATTAAAACAGCAAAAGCAATGTGAGGATTGCTTGTTTCTTTGGAGGGTACGAGGGTTTAGGATCTCGAGGGGTTTTTTTGTGGCTTTGGGATTTTGGTTTTTTTGTTTGTTTTTTGTTCTAAAGATGTTAATGGGACTAGTACAGCTTGTTTATGCTAAAAGTAGAAAGAAAAACATATAGGAAATAAAACATCTTCCGGACATGTACAAGAGGCACCCCTGGCCCCAAGCAAAATGACACATCATCCTCATCACAGTGAACCCCCCCCCCACGAATTTCCTGCATCCCTAAACCATTTGTAATAGATACTCAGGAATCAGTGAGGCATTTACCATATGCTCCATCCCCTGGCAGGTTGAGGTTTTGCAGAATGATTTAGCAGTGCCTGAGTTGAGATACGATTGAGAGAATTTAAAGAAAACATACTTGTGAAAAGTTGAAGAGCTCCCATTTGAGACTGATTAGTAACGGTGGGGTCCTTAACAGAATCTCCATCTGAACCTCGTTCAATACAATGGGTTTAAAATTTCTATTGTAGTAAAGGCTCTGCTGCTGGCAGTAACTTTTCTGTGGCTAACCTTGGGAGGTCACAGCATTAGTAACAAATATTTCTCTCTCTTCTCCTTCTGTAACCTGTCCTTCTTGGTTTTTCAACTTTGAATTCCTCATCTTTTTAATCTCTGTTGATGAAGTCTCTAGAGGATGCCAAGAGTGCTTGCTGGAAAACAAAGATGATAAGGCTGGTCTAAACTGGTTTGCAAGCTAGAAGTCAGGAGATCGAACCTGCTGGGAGCTTGCACAGGTGAAAGGTCTAGCTAGAAACGCAAGTTTGGGATACCAGATCCTACCACCAGCATTGATTAAGGGTAACTGTAACATCATCTCTTTGGCATCCCATTGCCCTGGAATTAGAGGTACGGTGGCACCAGTGAATCATTTCAAGGCACATGGTAGAAGCTGCGGTCTACCCTGATGGAATAAGAGAAGGGGTTAACGCTATAATTCGGTTCTTGGGCTTTTCCTTTTATCTAAAAGCATCATTAATGTCATCACCCCTGGCTTTTATCCTCCTCAGGCACCAACCGCCTTCCCCAAAGCAATGCCTGTAGAAACAGCTGCCACAGCCTATCTTCCTCATTTGCATAGCCTTGTCTCAAAACCGGGCTGCTGAATACCAACAGATCAGGTTTCTCATCAAGAAAAACTGCATTTCAAATGAATATCTTGTGTGTTTATAGGGAAGTTACTAATGTAGTGTAATGAGATGCCTGTCCTCCCCCTCCTTTCTGGGTAAGAGATTTTATACTTTGCCAAAACCTAAAATTAATGATTTGCAGTGTAGAAAACTGTTACAATGGTTAGGGAAACTTTCCCAAAAGCAATCTGGAGTGATATTTCATTCATTTATTCATTTACTGATTATTTATTGAATGCCCACTATGTATAAAGTATTGGTTCTACCCTCAAGGAAGTTAGTGGAGATATTAAAATTACAGATACATAGGGAGATTTATATTTATATTCACACATCTGAATAAAATAAAATGTGGAAAGTTATAAAAACCATAAGAAGTAAAATGTGGGCACTCAAAGGGAGAAAAAACTTCAGAAAAAAAGCTTAATTGAGGAGGTAACATTTGATCTGGGTTCTAAAGGGTAGCTAATTACTCTATCTTTACAAAGTGTGTGAATGTGTATGTGTTTATAAAATCTGGGTCAAGTTTAAATATACAGAGAGTGTAGGAAAGGATGTTCTACACAGATGGTACAGCAAGATCAAAGTCAGGCGAGAATGAGCTACGTACGAAGAAGAACAGTGGTTTAGTTTGGCTGGACTGTAAAGTGCATGAGAGGAACAAGTTGCAAGGAAGATTGGAAAAGTGGGTGGGAGTAACATGATGCTGGAATGCTTAGCTATGAAAATTTGTACTGTATTCTATAAGCATTTGGAGAGCGGCTGAAGGCTTTAGAATGAGGGAATGATATGATCAGAACTTGCTCAGAAAGGAAAACACTCAAAAAATAATAATGCACCCTGGCTGGTGTGGCTGAGTACATTGAGAGCCAGCCTGCAAACCAAAGGGTTGCGGGTTCAATTCCCAGTCAGGGCACACACCTGGGTTGTGGGCCAGGTCCCTAGTTGGGGGTGTGCAAGAGGCAACCACACATCGATATTTCTCTCCCTCTATTTCCCTCTCCCTTCCCCTCTCTCTAAAAAATAAATAAAATCTTTTAAAAAATAATAATAACACTGTGGCTGCTACTGCTATTATACAAAATAATGCATGTAAAGTGGCTGGCACCAGCTCCTGATGCACAGTAGCTCAGTAAGTTGTGGAAGCAGTTACACTGTAGTTGTTCATAGCATGGATTCTGGTGCCAGGCTGCCTGAGTTCAAAACCTGTCTCTGCCATTCAATAGCTCTGTGATCTTGTACAGATTCATTAAGCTCTCTGTGCTGCCATTTCTCCATTTATAAAACAGGATTAATAATAATACCTGTCTTACAAATTGTTATGAGTCAAATGAGCTAATACATATAAAATGAATAGAACAGTGCTATTTTGAATAAAGCACTCAATAAATGTTACTTGTTATCATTATTTTTTATTCATGAAAGAGATGGAACATGAGCTAACCTTTAAAGAACAGATATGATGTAGACATGTAGAAAGGTGACTTTCAGACACAAGGAAGCACATGACAAAAAAAAACAGACTTATAAGAGAGTACAAGGTGAGCGAAGTGAGTCATGCACAGTTCAGTTTGCCTACACAATAGTATGGGTTAAGCAGTTATTGTATAATAAGATAAAACAGGTAGGCTGGAGTCAGATCATGAAGGACTTTGAATCACAGGCTAAGAATTTTAAGCATTATAGAAGAAAACGGAGGGACACTGAAGGCTTTTGAGTAAAGAAGTGACTTAATCATAACCGTCCCTAAGGAAAATTAATCTGATAGTAGTGTGTATGTGATGCATTGGAGAGCTAAGAGACTGGAGCAGTGAAATTAATTAGAAAGCTATTGGAACCCACAAAGAAGACCATAAGGATTGGGCTTAAGTGCTGCAGTGGGGGTGAAGAAGAGGGAATGGGAGAGACATTGGTGCAAGACTGGTAACTGAAGAGGAGCAGGGAAAATGAAGAATCAGAAAGATCCTCAGAGTTTTGAATATAGATAACTAAAAAGATGGGGTGTCATTAGCAGAGATGGGAAACAGAGGAGAAGGTAAGGTGACAGGTTCAGCATGGTCAAAACAGAGCTGTAAGTTACAGCTGACTTTGTAGAAATTGTCGAGCTAATCCTAAAATGTATATGGAACCTCAACCCAGAATAGCCAAAACAAACTTGAAAAGAAAGAACAAGGTCGGAAGACTCACATTCCCCGCCTTCAAAACTTACTACAAAGTTACTGTAATCAAGATGATGTGTTGCTAGCATGAGGGCAGACATACAGAAAAATGGAATAGAGTTCAGAGTCCAAAAATATGTACAATCAATTGATTTTACACAAATGGCATTAATACAACTGAATGGGGAAAGAATAGTCTTTTCAACAAATGGTGCTGGGATGAACCGATATCAGCATGCAAAACAATGAATTTGGACCCTTACCTCACACCATATACAAAAATTAAGTCTACATTTTCTATATATAAGAGCTAAAACTATAAACTCTTAGAAGAAAACATAGATGTAAATGTTCATGACCTTAAATTAGGTAATGCTCTCTTAGCTATGACACCAAAAGCACAAGCAACAACAGAAAAAAATAGACAAATTGGACTTCATCAAAAATAAAAACTTTTATGCACCAAAGGACACTATCAAGAAAGTGAAAGACAGCCCATTAAATGGAAGAAAATTTTTGCAAATCGGGTATCTGATAAAGGACTTATATTTAGAATCTATAAACACAACTCAATATTAAAAAGACAAATGACCCAGTTTAAAAATGGGCAAAGGACTTGCACAGATGTTACCCTAAAAGAGATATACAGATGGCCAAAAAGCACAGGAAAAGATACTCATCATTAGTCACCAGTTAAGTGCAAACCAAAGCCACATTAAGATACCACTCTATACCTCCTAGGATAGCTATAATAACAATTTTTAAAAACCAGAAAATAGCAAATGTTGGCAAAGTTGCAGAAGAACTGGAACCCTCATACATTGCTGGTGGAAATGTAACATGGCACAGATACTGTGGAAAGCATTCTAGCAGTTCCTCAAAAGATTAAACATAGAGTTACCATGTGACCCAGCAAATTCTACGTATAGGCTTATACCCAAGAGATATGAAAACTTGTTCAGACAAAAATGTGTACACATATGTCCATAGCAGCATTTTTCATATGAGCCACAAAGAAGAAAAACTCAAATGTCCATCAACTGATGAATGGATGAAGAAAATGTGGTGTGTACAAACAATGGAATATTATTTAGCCATAAATAGAAGTGAACTACTGATATATATGCTGCAGCATGGATGAACTTTGAAAACATTATGATAAGTAAAAGAAGCCAGTCACAAAAGGCCGCATTTATATAAAAGTTAGATTAGACGAATCCATAGAGACAGAGAGATTAGTGGTTGCCAGGGACTGGGGGATTGAAAAATGGTGGGGATGGGTAGTAACTTCTAAGGGGTATAAGGCTTCTTTGGGGGATGATGAAAATTTTCTAAAATTCATTGTGGTGGTAGTAGGGAAGGGTGGGCAGGGGAGGGGAGGGGAAGAGTAGAGTGAATATTATAACCCTCATAGTTATTTGTTTTTCTGTCTTCTTCCCCTGCTGGACCCTAAGCTCCCTGGATCTTACTTATTTCTGTATCTCTGTTGCCTAGCATGGGGAAGAGTAGGTGCTTGAATCAAGATTTTATTGAGTGATGACTGTAAAAAAGAAGGAAATCTTACCTTTTGCAACAGCATGGATAGACCTGGGGAGTATTATGCTACGTGAAATAAGCCAGTCAGAGACAGACAAGTACCATATGATTTCACTTATCTGTGGAATCTAATAAAGAAAATAAACAAACAAAATAGAAACAGACTCATAGATACAGAGAACAGACTGACAGCTCTCAGAGGGGAGGGGGGTTGGGGCCTGGGTGTAATCCAGCCCCCAGATTACACCCTATCTGTAATCTACTTCATCTTAATGAAGTAGATTAAGAAAAAAACTCCTAGACACAGACAACAGTATGGTGATTATCAGAGGGAAACGGCAGTGGGGGGAAGTAGTAGAGGGTAATGGGTGATGGATGGTGATGGAAGGAGACTTGACTTAGGGTAGTGAACACACAACACAACATACGGATGATACATCAGAGAAGTGAACCTGTGAAACCTAAATAATTTTATTAACTGATGTCACCCCAATAAATCGAATGAAAAATCAAAACTCTACAGGGGGAAAAAAGATTTTAGTGAATGAATGGATACTGAACTGCAGAGAATGATGAGAAGGAGAAAGCAAGACATACAAATGGTGAACCAGGCACTAAAATCCTCAAAGGGAGTTGAAAGCGTACATTGTAGGTATACAGATAAGAAGTGTCCTAATATTCGAGTAGTGTAAGCATGTGACACTGACCTCAAAAGAGGAGAGACTGACAACAGGGAAGAATACTGAATTCGAAATCAGCAGTAGGAAAAGGAAGATTCCAATTTCTCTTTCCTCTTCCTGTGATACAGGAGGAATACACACTGTGTTTTCTCCTTTGACACCTCCCACCCAATCTGTCACCTAGCCTTCTTTTTCCCCAAATTTGCCTTACCTTGCTTTCTGTTCCTTTTGTGCCTAGAATACTTTAATACCATTTTTGCTAATCCCTCTGTCTCCAAACTTTCTCTCTTTGGCCTCACATGCAACAGCAAAAATCAAATTTCCTAAGTATTATCTTTCAGCATCATCAGTACCTATCTCATACTTTTCCAGTGGCCCCCATTTGACTGTCAAACCAAATGAAAACTTCCGGTCTTGAGTTTAAAAGTGTCCACCATATAGCGCTCTATGTGCTGTCCTCATTTTCTGTCACTTTGGTGTTTATACTGTGTGCAAAATACTCTACCTTTTTCAAAGCTTCCAATTACGTGTTCTCTACCCATCCTAATCTTTTATTTACTTTTCTTTCTAGATCATCTCATATTCACAAGAGGTTGCAAAAAAAAAAAAAACGTACAGGGAAGCCCCATGCACATTTCTTCCGCCCTCCTCCAATGTTGACGTCTTGCGCAATGATAGTACAATATCAAAATCAAGAAGTTGACATTGGTAGAATCCATAGAGCTTATTAAGTTTTCACCAGTTAGGCATGTACTGGTGTGTGTGAGTGTGTGTAGCTCTTTGTGGCTTTGCATAGCCACAACTACTTCCACATTCAAGATTAAGAAATGTAGGATCACCACAGGGCTCTGTCTTGCAACCACACCCATCCCTAACCCCTGGAAACCACTAATCTGTTCTCCATCCCTCTAATTACTATTTCACAAATGGTATGTAAGTGGAATTGTGCAGTATAGACTGGGGATTACCCTTGTTTGCCCAGCATAATTTCCTTGAGATCCATTCAAGTTCTCTTACAGGTATCAGTAGTTCGTTTCTTTCTACTGATGAGCAACATTCCAGTGGTATGGGTCTACCAGTTTGTTTACCTATTCACTTGTTGAAGTATCTCTGAGTTGTTTCAAGTTTGGATTGGTATACATAAAGCTTCTGTGAACATTGATGTACAAGTTCCTATATGAAAATGTCTTAATTTCTCTTGAATAAATGCCCAATTGCTGGATCGTACAGTGTCTACTTTTAGTTTTGACAGGAACAGCTAAAGTATTTCCCAGAGCGGCTATACCATTTCACATTCCTCCCCACACAGTGTGTGTGTGTGTGATGCAGTTTTTTTCCCACATCCTCACCAGCAATTGATGTTATTACTTTTTCATTTTCGCCATTTTGATGGGTGGCTCACTGTAGCTTTCCTCATCTTTTAAGACCTAAATCAAGAGTCACCCTTGCAGATCCCTTTCTAACATCATCTGAAGAAGTTGATTACTCTCTCCTCTGTGCCATCTTTGATACTTCATTTATCATTGTATTTTAATTATTTATTGACATAATGTGAGTGTTCCCCTCTGCTCTGAGCCACATGAAGAACTGTGCCACGTTCATCTTTGTTCCTGGAACATCTGCTACAGTTATATGCTGGACATACAGAGGGCACTCAGTTAACATGTGCAAAGTAAGGACCAAATGAATGAGGAAACTCCATGGTATTTTCCACAGGGAATACTACCCCAGTCTGCATTCCCACCAACAGTGCACTAGGGTTCCCTTTTCTCCACATCATCACCAGCACTTGTTGTTTGTTTATTTATTGATGTTAGCCATTCTAACACATATGAGGTGATATCTCATTGTGGTTTTAATTTGCATTTCTCTGATGATTAGTGACGTCGAACATCTTTTCTTATGTCTCTGGGCCCTCTGTATGTCCTCTTTGGAGAAGTGTCTGTTCAGACCCTTTGCCCATTTTTTATTTGGATTGTTTGCCTTCCTGGAGTGGAGTTGTATAAGTTCTTTGTATATTTTGGAAATTAACCCCTTATCAGACATCTGTGAGAAGGGATGGGGGACTGGATGAAAGAAGGTGAAGGGATTAGCCAAAGAACACATATGCATCACCCACAGGCATGGACAACAATGAGGTACTGACCAGAGGGAAAGGGGATAGAACAGGGGGAGGTAGGTATACAAAGGGGGTAGGAGGACATATGTAATAATGTAAACAATAAAAATAAAGTAAAAAAGGAATGAATGAAAAAACATTAGTCTTTCCTGCCTCCCCCTGCTCCCCATTATGCTATAAGCCTTTCTAGAACAGAGATCATTCCTTCCACTGTGTCCCGCAGCAGCAGCTAATAGGGAGCTCTGTACACGTAGATGTTCAATAAATGTTGGCTAACTATTCAGGTGGCTTATCATCTCTCTGCACCCAGGAGATAAGCACGTGAAAGAGAGGATAGGGCTGAGTATTCCTGTATTGAATATCATATGTCATAAGTTTTATAATATTCTTATAATCTCCACAATCACTCAATATTTGTCTGCGTAGATGAGAAATCAAAACAAAACAGTCTTTTGAGTCAAAGAATGGCCCTGCAGCTGAGCACTTTTCAATAGTTTCAATGCCCTTGTTACATATGAATTTGAGAGATCGGCATTTTATATCCCTGAGTTCTTTTTGCAGTTTCAGAAGGATCTGGGATTTTTCTGTTTTTGCTGCACTGGTATAATTTGACATGTTGACTGTGAAGGGGTTATTAACCCCAGCATTTTTAATCACTTTTTGACTCTGCATTTTCTCAACTCTGAAGTATGTTAATTTGCACATGTTTATATGTCTCTGTGAGAGTTACTCAGGCCCTTGAGTACTGGAATATGTTTTGTCTGGGAACTAGATTGTAAGCCCCTTGAGAGCAGGGACCTTATAACTCCTAGGAATGCATTCTGGACATTGTCAGTGTTCAATTAATGATAATACTGGAAACCAGGCTAAGGTCATCTGTCACATTGACAACTTCCTTTTCACTTATAAGGCTTCTGACTTGAAAAAAAGCTGTTAGGTTGATTTGATAGCATTGAGTGATTCTACCCAAAATTATGCTCATTCTTATCCACTACAGTTTGTTCTCTAGGCTGTTTTCAGATTTATAATTTTGGATCAGTTGTTGCAGTTCCCTTCCCTATAATACTCTGGTTACGTATCAATTAGGGAGGGCTGCATTTCATAACCCAGAAGTCCTTTAGCATAACGGGAGTTAAAGCGATAATTGTTTATGCTTTCAAAGCTTGCAATTCTCTTCACCAGTACCCAGTGCTAACTAGGCAATAGACTCAAAGTATGTTGACAATCTTATCAGAAATAATCCTTACTGACTAGTCAATATATGGTATATGTCTTATTTTCCCAGATTGTAGAATGGAGTAAATGTATATGCTATGTACTATGGCTGTTGAAGTTGAATTAATAAGAATTTAACGAAGTCTGAGTTCTAACACTCAGGCCAAATTTGGTCCTTGGTGAGGGGGGAGGTGGGTAGAATTTTTTTTTCGTAAGTCAGTTTACTGAGGTATAATTGACATAGAGTCTGATTCACCCTTTTTAATGGAAGGCTTGATGAGTTTGACAAGTTGCATGTTTTTTTCCTTCACCATTTCCTGATTCAACTACACCTCCCGCTAGCTCCACCACCAACACCACCCCTAGACCAAACCGATCTATCATTTTCTGACATTTTTGTATTCTTTCTCATTTCTGCAGTGTACTAAAGGAGGTCTACATTGCCTTTAATCCCAAAGCAGTTGTCTTACAGCTGGGAGCTGATACAATAGCTGGGGATCCCATGTGCTCCTTTAACATGACTCCAGTGGGAATCGGCAAGTGTCTTAAGTACATCCTTCAGTGGCAATTGGCGACGCTCATTTTGGGAGGAGGTGAGTACAAAGGAAGGTCACCCTGGAGAATTTGTTGACCTTCCTCTACATTGTATTTATTGACACTGAGGAAAACTCGACTTTCTTAGATTAGATGATATCAACCTGCCAGTGGTCCAGAAGCCTGAGTCAGTGAATTCTGCGGCCTCCACAGTTCAGCATAAGGAAGTATGCGGACATCCTTCAGCTCAGTTTAGTGTAGGCATTGATGCCTTGGCACTCTGTAGTAAAATGTTCAGTTCCTGAAGCAGAGGTCTTTGGGTTAAAGGTGACACCAGGTCTTGTTAAGAATAGAGGATGTTAACAGTGGACTTTGACCTGCCTTCTCTCAGTGTAGTCTTTGATTCTCAGTTCTAATAATATTCGTACGGAAACATATCACTAAAATTCGAACCCCACTCAAATATACATAGTAAACACATGAATTCATTAAGCCTAGACTGAAATCAGGTATGACTGCTGTCTCCCGCCCTCCTAAAAAAGCATAAATTTCTTAACAGTCAAGTAAAATTGAGAGACCTAAAGAGTCTGGTGGACATTCTGGCCCTCAGTGTGTACCGATATTTTATATCACTTAGCCAGCAGAAAGCTGAGTCTGTTCCATAGAAGCATGTGTACATTTGTGAAAGGGACCTTTCACAGCCTCAGCTACCTTTGAAGATGCCTGGCTTAGAATCTTGTATCTGTCTGGCACAATCTTTATTTTACTGGATGAGTTGACCAATGTGTTAAGATAACACGGTCAAGTTAGATAGAGCTCAAAATGTATGTGTTATGGGCCAGCTAATAGTTTGTTGTTTTAGTGTAGGCATTGATGCCTGTTGTTTCAACCTCTTGGAAAAACCAAAATTAGAGGAGATTGTGGGAAGACCTTGTGGATCTAAGTGAGCATTCAGTACAGACACACAGGTCTGGTCCTTTGACAACCTCAAACTCTAGAGGGATCAAAATGAAAGGTGCTTACAAAGACAACCTCTTATAAAAAGCTAGAAAGAAACGCATGAGCTTCAACTCAGGGAAAAGATAAAATTGACAAGTACTGTGTGACACATTACTTTCGCTGATGGCACGAAGGATGGCGATTAAGGTACAGGTACAATTAGGGAAGAAGAAAAAGGAGCACTTTTCACAATATATATCTGTGCAAATTCAACTTTTGTTAGCATTTCCAAAGCCCCTTAGCTTTTTCAGCCCAAAGTTTTGGCTTTTGACATATGCATATTCCTGAAAATGCTGTGCATAAATGAAATTTTTGGAAATCGTATGGTATGTACACCAGAGAGAACTTATTACTTAAAACCTGTAGTGACTCTTTTGAAATCGAATAATCACTCCCAATAAGTCAACCTTAGAAATTCAGATTTTCCACATCCGGAGTATTTAAAGTAATACCTGTACTATTTCACTTGAATTTTCAACTCCCAATAACACATAGAGAATTCATGGAGTCGAGCATGTCCCCAAGCTTCAGTGGACCTTATCGAGGCCTAAAAGACACACTCCAGAAGCCCCAGCATCCCTGACCTTTCAAGGAGTAGAAAGACTTAAGAAAAGGGTGACCATATGTCCCAATTTATATGTTGTTATCCCAATGTAATTATTAATAGTGTCCCCTTTTACTCTTAAAAGTATATCATTTTGGCCCTGACCTGTGTGGCTCAGTTGGCGGCACGTCATCCCACAAAGTGAAAGGTTGTGGGGTCAATTCCTGGTCAGGGCACATAACTGGGTTGTGGGTTTGATCCCCAATCGGGGCACATACAAGAGGCAACCGATCAATGTTTCTCTCTTGTATCAATGTCTCCCTCTTTTTCTCCCTCCCTTCCCATCTCTCTAAAAATAAGTAAATAAATAAATAAATAGTTTTTAAAAAGTGTACCATATTTGGATGATAAATTTTATGGTTACCCTACCTAAAATAGATGAGATTCGATTTTCTTCAGGCTGCATTGAGGTTAGGAAATCATTCCATCTTATCCTTACAGTCTTGGAATTTAGCTAAAGGCCAATGTTCTAACGCTTGCATGGCTGAACACATCTCTTCAGAACAAAAATATGCTGATTATTAGCCAGTATAATATGGCTCCTGGGTGACTATGACAGGACCTGACGAGATGGGTCGAAGTGTCAATCAACAGCCCCTTCTCCATCTCATTGTCTTTGATCTCTGTCACTAAGCCTGCATTTTGTGGAGAAGAGGAATGCTGATATTAAAAGAAGGAAGCCCGTTTCTGTTAGCATTTTCCTTTTCTCTTTCCTGGATGTATTCTAGGGCCATATCTGCCAACAGATTTAACATACAAACCACATCCAGCGGTCATTTTATAGAATCGTTGCAAAATTCATCACCGAAACCTTCCCGTTAGGTAGGTCACCTCAAGAGATCCAGGTTCCAGGGATCTCATTCTTGCCGATGACTCTTGATGGAATTGAGGAGCTTAGCATCCTCAGGTGCATATTTGTTTTAAGACAAGGACCTTTTTAATCTTTGGAGGCCTTGAACTTCCCAGTTCCACACGGTACATGGTCTGACTGGTCCACTAAATTCTGCCTACTAGGTGGTTTAAAGATATAAAGGGATGTTTAGGTGAAATTCTGCAAGTTATCTCTTTAGCCCTTTTATTAAAACATTTTTCTCTCCTTCCTTACCCCTCTTCCCTCTCCTGCTGTTTTGTGACTATTCTTTCCTAACTTCACAATTCTTGGTGGAGACAGGAGGCTATAACCTTGCCAACACGGCTCGATGCTGGACATACTTGACCGGGGTCATCCTAGGGAAAACACTATCCTCTGAGATCCCAGATCATGAGGTAAGTAAGGCTCTGACAAGTCCTCTCTTCTTTAAGGGGAAGAGCTGAGTCATTCCACCTAATCAAAATCACGTCCTCACTACTCAATACCGTTTTGTTGAGAGACACTCCAATAACAATAACACACTGTCTTGGCAGAATAGTGGACTCTTGTTCCAAAATATCCAAGACCTTCTGCCTTTTTTTTTACAACAGATCTCAAAGGCCAACCAACTTTAATTTCTCAATTAATTACAGAGACTGTGGGAAGGGGTCACCTGTTCACACAAAGAACTCTTTGGAATATGTGCGGATTTTCATCCCCTACCTCAAAAAAAGAAGGGGCAGTTTTCTCAATGTATAAGCTGGGTTCTGGTCTATCTTTAAAGAGTCCCATAGACAGTATGTTGCACCTATGTTCTTTGGTGGTAGTCCTGTTCTCTCAATTTTCTTCGAGTAATGTAAAATTTAAGAAGCACAGACTCACCACAAAGACAGGTCTGGTGTCTTTCCAGTAATTAATGGTAAACAGAGGTTGGGGCAGGACCATCAATATGTGAACCATCATTTGACCCCTCACCATTTTCTTTAATCATATGAAATGGGGTTTATGTTTTCCAAAGTGAAGATGCCTGTCCTAGTTTCTCCAAAGCAGGTTAATAGAAAGCCATCTGGGACCTGTGAGTGTGCTGATAATCCCTTACCCAAAGGTGTATCCCTTCTCTTCCCACCTACTACCTCCACACCTGGCCAGGAGCATGTTATCACAGATCACGACGTGTAGCTGCAGGCCTTAGACTGTGTGACTTTATGATAATGAACCCATACCTGCCTCCCCACTTTCTCAAGCCAATTCCCAAGGTGTAGAGATGGTACTTTGGTTATAAAATTTTGATTCATGCCAGATGCAGAAGCTGTACACTTGGGAGCATTATGTTTTTCAAAGTTACTATTATTTGTTAAAAATTAGAAGCAACTTAAACTAATTTCCTTTCAATTTTCTTCTCACCACAGATGATGTATAATATGTATAAAATGTGCCTAGAATACAAATCGAAAGCACACTATAATTTGAGACAATTTGCTGGTGACAGGGTTCATAGAAGTCTCTTTCCTTGACTTACCTTTATTCAGTATTTGGAAGCTTTATGAATTATAAAAGTAAGTGAACAAATATAATCATTGTTATTGCTGTGGGAATATCTCAGATTGCATTATAATTTAAAGCACTGAGACTTGAAAAAACTGATCCAGTTTTATCAAAAAAACAGTTTTGAGCATGTACAAGCCTGAGTTGAGAATGTGTTTTGTTCCTAGGAAACAATGCAAATCCATAGATTCATCTGTCTTAAAAGGTTGATAAAATTTTAGTAACAATGAATATTGCCTCTGGCACGTGGAGAAGCTACGGGCTTCAGTGGTTGTGGGCTTGACGTTATAGATATGCACGTCCTGTCTCTATACTGATATATTCTGCCAGATTAAATGAGATATGATGTACATCAAGTGCCTAACCCAGTTCTTGGCACATAATAGGCATCTTTGAAATCTAAATTTTCTCCTTCCCCTTTGCATGTTTCTAATGACTTCTTATAACCAGACATTTATGACTTTGTCATTCATAAGTTTGTCCAAACCATTTTTGAATCCCTTCTGTCATATCCTTCTGGTATTAGAGATGTGAGTCATCCAAGAAGGAACAAAGAAAAATATTGAAATGACAGTCTTCCAAGTACAATAAGGTAATATTTTAATAAAGATTGCCAAACACAGACTCCACAGTGTGAAGGCATATATAAATTTTGTGGCACAATACACATTTGCACACAGATGTGCTTGTGGTCCTCTGTAATCATATCAACAAATGGTAGATCAAAAAAAAAATTTACTGAGCACCCATCGTGTGCCGGCACTACACGAGGTGTCTTGGAAGATGCAAGCACACTGAGCCCTTATCCTCTACCTCAGTCCTCCAGGAAGGCGGGCGGTGTGAGTGCTGGGGGAATGTGTAGATACACAAATAATTATATTACCGAGCAGAATAAGAACCACAAGACAGTAAGAACAATGGCTATGGAGATATGCATCAAATATAAACAGAATACAAAGGACTGTACAAAATAATCTGCCCTCCAGGAGCTGAAAATGTAATTGAGAAATATAGTCAGTGACAAGGTCAAGACAGTACAGCAGTCAGCCACAGTCTGGTTGACTCCCTCACTGTCTTCACTCTCAGTCTTGGGCTTTTGTTCCTCTGTCTCCTGGGGTAGTTCTCCTCCTCCTCTCCCTCCTCCTTCCGCCCGTCTCCTCCAAATGTCTTTCCCCCACTTCTCTACTGTCTTCCTAGGTCCAGCATCAAGCCATATGATGCCCTTAATAATCCCTTACCTAAATATACCAAAACCCTTTCAGCTCTCTCTTCACATTTGTTACATGTTTCTTAATTCATTTAACAAATATTCATTAGGCCACCACTACTTGGCAGGCCCTATTCAGACCTGGATTCAGGGATACAAAGACTAATGAGATAAACCCAGTGCCCTCAAAAATCTCATCATCTAATAAAAGCAACAGAATAATGTGCTTAAATCCAGGACAGATGAGGAGCATAGAGGAAATGTTTCATCAAAACTTTGAACTAAATCTTGGAAGCTGACTGGGAGTTTGCCAGAGGAAGAAGTGGGAAAGGCATTCTAGGCAAAGGGAAACAGATTGGAAAGAACCCGGTGACTCATGGGACCACTGGCAAGTTTGATATGGTAGTAGAACATAGGGTTTATGAGAGAGAATGGGAAGGATAAGGGCTTGAATGGAAACTGGGGCCAGATAATGAAGACCCCTGAATGCTACACTAAAGAGCCTCACTTTTTTTTTTTCTGTGAAAACAGATGAGCATTGGTTTTTAGAAAACTCACTTGGTAGAGCATGGAAGATAGATTACAAAGGAAGAGACTTGAGAAAGGCAAACCTACTAAGAAGTTCAGGTACACTCTTGTAACACAGTCTACACCATTCATTTGGTCATTTGTGTTTTGGGTGTCTGCATTCCCCCTCAATGCCTAGCAGAGTGTTAACCACCCACCTCGTTGGTATTGATGCATTGAATGAACAACTGAATCAATGAGAGATTGAATAATGTGTCCTAATTCACATTAGAAAACTTCTATTTTTAAGATGGAACAATCGGCTACATAACCTAGCCTTTTTCTGGAAACAGTGTAACTCTAGTAGCAACTACCCATCCTTTGCAAGAAGTACCAGGTGGACACCTTTGTAGGAAATAGACGTATCCATTGGAAAATGCTAGGTTGCCAAATGAAGGGAAGGGACTTGGGAAGGCAAGCCCAGCACAAATATCTTTCAATAGAAATGATTAGCCCTGGCTGCTGTGGCTCGATGGATTGACTGTCGGCCTGTGAACCAAAGTGTTGCCAGTTCGATCCCCAGTCCAGGCACATGCCTGGGTTGCAGGCCAGGTCCCCAGTAAGGGGCACGTGAGAGGCAACCACAAATTGATGTTTCTCTCCCTCTCTCCCTCCCTTCCCCTCTCTAAAAATAAATAAAGAAAACCTTTTAAAAAAAGAAGTGATTAGTGGTGAGATTTCAATCATAACCCTCATGAGATACAAAACTACTGTTGCCATAAAGCCAGTGGTCCAGGAGTCTGCCCCAGCCCAGGAACTGGGGAG